>LR812522.1:17798402-17931820 GCA_903798195.1 Danio kyathit
TATTATTATTATTATTATTATTATGACTATTATTATAATTAAGATTAATATTACTTTTATTATTATTATTATTATTATTAATATTATTATGACTATTATTGTTATTATACTTGTTGGTGCATAAAATTAAATTTAATTATAACAATTAATTTGTCTCCTATGTCACTTTGGATAAATTTAAATAATGCTAGCTTAATAAAATATCAATTAATTAAAAATGAAAGTAAACAGCATACAGTCTATGTTTTATATCAATTTGCATTCTGTATATAAAAATAAAGTGAAAATTTAATATTTATCATCTTGTTATTATTATTATTATTATTATTAGTAGTAGTAGTAGTAGTAGTAGTAGTAACATCATCAATACTGAATTAATTGTACTGAATTAATACAGATTTTGCAGAATATATATATATTTTTTATAAAATGGTAAATATTATAATTTAGTATTACAGCCACATTTTATAAAAAATGTATAGATTTACAAACATTCATTCAGGACTACATCATAAAAAAATTCATGATAAGCAGCAAAATGTTTGCCTAAAATTTAGCCTCTGCAACATTGAGCCTAAAAATAAACCATACTGCTGCTTGCCAGCCAGATTTGTGAATGAGAAAAATAACTATAAAACTTTAAAATGCCATTAGTAACCCACTAAAAATAAAAATAAAATAAAACAAAACAATAACAATCTGTGAAACTATAAGCATATTAGTTATTGGTTTCCAACCAGTTGGTTTCACAGTTTGCTTAATGGTTTTCCTTATCAGCTCTCATGAAAAGATTTTGTGTTGTAAGCATGTCATATTTAAGTCAAACACGTTGTACAAAGTGAGCTGGCAGGCCAAGACATGTTCATAGAGATATGTGTACAGGTGCATATGTTCAAAACTAAAAGAGTATTACATAATATTTGCTGACGTGATGTGTTTTACAAGGCCAGATGCACATATGTGGGTCAGTCACCAGGTGTGATGCCAAAGGGGCCTGGAAGAGCAGTAATGACAGAGCAAATGCATTAAAACACAACAAACGCTTGCATAACCAAGGCATGTAATAAATCTTTTTTGAGAAGAAAGTGTTTTTAAGTACATGCTGTTCAGCTTTTTTTTTTCCTGGCAACTCTAAATACATCAGCAGATGATGAAAAGAGAGCAAGTTTCATACAGTTGCATAATGGGATTGCTTTAACATTGAACAAAAAAAAAAAAACTTTTAAAATGACTCATGGCATGTTGAAAGAATTAGTTGGTTTGTTTGTTTTTTTCAATAGCGTATTGGTCAGATTTCCTTTTGGAGTTACACTACCTGACAAAAGTCCAAGTTTTAGGAACAACAAATAATAATTTGACTCCTAGGAACACATTACCTTTAGAAACGCATCTACATTAATTGTTTTTAAAAAAACAGTCAAAAACTCTTCTCTTTGGCTTCATTCATTTATTAATTTTCTTTTCGGCTTAGTCCCTTTATTAATCTGGGGTCGCCACAGAGGAATGAACCGCCAACTTATCCAGCACGTTTTCCGGAGGAAACCCATGCGAACGCAGTGAGAACATGCAAACTCCACACAGAAACGCCAACTGACCCAGCCGAGGCTCGAACCAGCGACCTTCTTGCTGTGAGGCGACAGAACTACTTACTGCGCCGCCCCTTCTCTTTGGCTTACTGATTAAAACAGTTTTGTTTTCTTTTTTTAGAATTCATGACTGTACAAATTTTTAAAAAATGTAAGATTTAATTTTATTGTATCATATACTGCTCTGTTTCTCTAATAGTTTTTTTTTTTGCCATGTCCATAAAGCACTTTGGTCAACATTCATGTTGCATTAAGGTGCTATACAAATAAAGTTGAAAAAGAATGAAAAAAAAAAGGAAAACATTGTGCAATTCTGAGTGTGCTCCACACAGGTGAGTGGGCTTGACATTTTAGGTTTTCTACATTTTAATAAGTGATTAGTTACTTTACTTTAAAAAAAATGAGTAAACTCATTGTTTTAACAGCGACAAGTTGACTTTAAAAAAAGCAAGCAAAACGTTGTATCTTGGAACTATAAGTTAAATTAATTTATATAATTATGCACACATTTAATTTACTTAATACATTTAGGGCAATGGTTTTACTCACTTTTTTTTTTTTTTTTTTTTTAAGTAAAGTCAACTAATCACTTTAAAAGCAATGGGTTTACTCACTTTTATTAAAAATAAAGTCTTGTCAGTTCACTGTTCAGTACACAAAGCAGATTTTGTGCCTATCCTGGCCAGACGATTCTACTACAGTACATTGGAATCTACTACATCTTCCACCTTCCACCTACTTACACAATGTGGATTAATGAAGTTTTCCACTTTATAAAACTGGAAAGAATTAGAATTTTTCTGAAGGGATGTTCTAAAAACTTTTGTAAAATTTTGGGTTCTCTGAATATCTGAAAATGTATACTCCATCCATACTGGATGATAGTTAATTTTTACATTCTTTGCTACTGTGTGACAGCTCATGCGGCCAGGTTTTTAGCTTGGCGTTTAATAATTGTTCTGGTTGGCATAAGTTTTTGTTGTTGTTTTTAAATGCATTTTTTGTTTTCTTTATTAATTTTAATAATTTTATATATAAATATATTTGGAGGTCAAAAATGATCACAATCATTTTGGATCCTTATTTACTTCACTTCTCTCTCTGTCAAAATGTACAATAATGTTCCAAAATGTCTAATATTTGTACATTTTGGAAAATCCTATGAATAAAATTGAAGGAAAAGTAAAGTCGACTATAATCTCTGTTTTAGCCTGTAAATTTCATGAAATTCAGTCATGCATGATGACTGACTGATCTTTTTTTACTTGCATACCTGAAGGTAGAACTGATGGCTTGTAATAATATCGTCAAAGAGATTATTACCTGGCCCATCAGAGCTGTTATCATCTATAATGGCTGCTGTTCTAGACTTTCTGCTTGCATAAGTGCTCCCGTTCTGCCCTTTTTTTTTTTGTAAAGGCACAGTTGTGCCAGCTGGCGGTAGATTTTGGGTGCTAAACAGAGCCTGTGGGGGTCAAACTCAATTATGACTAACCGGTATCAAACCTCTAGAAGTACAGAGGGTGACATAATTGAGATGCCAATCAGCGAACACAATGTTACATAAGAAACTGCCTTCGAATATGATTTAAGTAAGACTCAAGCCAGAGACCTGCAGATGCAGACCTGCTTTCTGCTTTGCATTAACTGGGATTTGGGAGGAATGTGCGTTATGATAATATCTTAACCCAGGAGGAGACAGATAAATGATGTAACCTGATACGTATCTTTCTGATTTTGGCTTTTTCATTTCGTTTAGCTCCATTCCAATGCAGATCTTCAAAGACAGACAGTGGTTGTTAGACCCAGAATGCAGCGCCGTGATGTAACCGCTTGACAGTTTGTGTAAGGTATACAGAATCAATACTCAAACCTTCAAGAGGATTACAGTTACTAAGGTTACACAATGTCGTGTGGTGGAGAAATTAGTTAATGCAACAAATGTAATCTCAAGCAAAGCCTCAAACTTTTCGGTTCAATGAATCAAAGACTAATAGGCTAATAGTTCATTTGGAGGCTGGTATAATCTTCTGGATTATATAAAGTAGATGTAATATGTACAGCATATGTAATGTGTAGAATTGGAGGAGCCAGTTCTACACATTTATATAAACTTTCCAGAATATTTATTTGGGAAAAATTATATGAATGTTTTCCACAAAATCAGTGCATCATTGTTCAATAATAATAATAATAATAATAATAATAATAATAATAATAATAACAATAATAATAATAATAATAATAATAATAATAATAATAATAATAATAAGTATTATTATTATTATTATTATTATTATATTATTATTATTATTATTATTATTATTATTATTATTATTATTATTATTATTATTATTATTATTATTATTATTATAACAACAACAAAAAAATTTTCTGCTGCTGGAAATTCAGCTTTAAATGACATTTTAAAGCTGATAAAAATAGAAAACAGTGCATATTTTGTAATAAAACGGTAATATTGTGTATACTTTTAAATTAGCCAACAGTATTTTCTTTATTTTTGGCAAGAATAAGATAAAACAAATCTAATGCTCAGATTCTTCTTCCTACGATTACCTTTTGGTCACATGCTAAACCATTTTAATTGTCTAGAAGTGTTATTATTGTACTTATTTTGTTTCTTATCAATAATTTTAATTAGTTTTTAAATTCATATACTTACCATAAATACTTAAATTTAAGGTTTAGCCATTTTATTTCACTTTTTTTTTTTTTTTACAATGTATGTAGTTTTTAGTCCTTTTTAAAGGAATAAAAGATGATATTGAAGAAATCTGAAAACCTGTAACCACTGACATCCACGCACAGCAAATTTATCTAGTTGAAAAATTAGGAGTTATAGGCAAAAAACTGTGAAAGAGTTGCATTTATTTTTAAACTCCAACACAATTTTGTGTTATGAGATACTCCCTGCTGTGTTGTATTTTGGAGTTCATTCGCTGGTGTTCAGGAATGTGTTCTAACTTTACATCTGGAGTTAAATTTTTAGAAAGTCCTCCATTACACAACCTGCTGAGCAGCACAAGAGAACTGGAGTTATGTTCTTTGTTGTGAGGTAGGTAAAAGTGCATTGTTATACAATTATAAAAGCTTTTTCCGAAATGTTGGATATTTTGTGACAGAAATGTGTTTTGCTGTAGCTGTTTCGTTTTGCACTGTGGCACTAGTGAATGCCATTGGCAAACTTAGCATCTAGCATAAGTTAGCTTTTCCAATGTGGCTGTTTTGTGCGGTATTTTTAAAAATGTTATGGATGTGAACAAGCTAACACTAGCTAATAATGTTTCTGAAAATATGTGTTCTGATGTCAAAAAGAAGCAATACAAGATGAAGAAACCTGCTGTTCACTTTTCCAATAGGCTAACTTACACAACGAGGTAACGTTAACATCTTTTATCCAGCAATACAGCTTTATGTCTGTAAGATTTAATACGTGCAATATTGCTCATGGGCGACGCAGTAGGTAGTGCTGTCGCCTCACAGCAAGAAGGTCGCTGGTTTGAGCCTTGGCGTTTCTGTGTGGAGTTTGCATGTTCTCCCTGCATTCGTGTGGGTTTCCTCCGGGTGCTCAGGTTTCCCCCACAGTCCAAAGACATGCGGTACAGGTGAATTGGGTAGGCTAAATTGTCCGTAGTGTATGTGTTTGTATGGATGTTTCCCAGAGATGGGTTGCGGGTGGAAGGGCATCCGCTGTGTAAAACATATGCTGGATAAGTTGGCGACCCCGGATTGATAAGGGGACTAAGCCGGAAAGAAAATGAATGAATGAATATTGCTCATGGAATGTTTTAAATTGTAACATGATTTAATCGTGACCGTGAGAGTATGCTGTATGGAAGTTAATGGCTATCAGACCTCAGTTTAATGTCTCATCTGAAAGACAGCGTTCACTGAGCAGTTTAGAATCCCCATCAATATACTGGGGCGTTAGGACCCACACAGACGACAGGTTGAGGGACCCCTGTTAGCGTCACTAACACAACTTCCGGCTGCAACCTAGCTTTCCCGTGTGATCTCCCATCCAGGTACTGACTGGCCCAGCCCTGCTTAGCTTCAGTGGGCAGAGAGCTAGCTGCCGGCTAAAAAAAATCTGGGTTTTAATATCAAAGCATGACTTGACTGGTAGCCAATGTAACTGTTGAAGTACAGGGGTAATGTGACAGCGTGACGATGTGTGTGTCAGCACATGTGCAGCTGAGTGTTGAATGTGCTGTAATGTGTCCCAAGAGAACTAGCTATTAGACCCCCAAAAAGTGAATGGCAGAAATCTGGAAACAAAGGAGAACAGAAGAAGGAAACAAACAGATTTGTGACAAGTGAAAGGTGAGTAAATGAAAACAGAACTTCAGTTTTGGGTGAACTATCCCTTTAAGTTAATATCCCATTGAAATAAAACTTAAATGAAGAGTTATTTGAACTATATTTTGTTTATGACACACTGATCTTCAGTCTAAATTGTGTATAAAATCCTGAATGTATAAAAAAACTACTATGAATTTGATAATAAATCTGACTTTTTTAAAAGTGAACTGGTAACTTAATTTGGGAATGAGAAGTTGTGAAGTTCATGACAGAAGAGCCTGACCTCTGTGACCCTGCAACACTCGTCCTGATATTCACAAGAGCACAGGAAACGTTTCTCTTCTCTCAATGAATGAGTCCGACTGACTGCTTCACACAGCGAAGGAGAGACTGTGAAGAAAAACACAAGAAAGAGAAAATGACAGCAGGTTCTAACATGACACGACCCCTATATGTACACATAACCTCCAGCACACAGGCATCACTAATGGGAAATTCACTCATCACTTCAAAACCCACACGCAGTAAAAGTGGGAGGCCTGATGTTCAGCTGTAATCTCACTGACCTTCGACTCTTTGTCACCTGTGGCACCTCACGCAAACCTGCCGCTGAAAACTGCTCACACGCTCATACTTTCACACACGCTCCTACAAGTTCACTTAGCTAAATAGGAAATTACTGGAATTGTGTTGCCGGCTGAAGAGACTGGGAATCTACCTCACATGCTGCTGACATGACAACTTCAAAAGCACATCCAAACACTCAAATTAATAAACACAAAAAAAAAAAAAAAAAAAAAACGCTGGAAATTTAAACTTTTAAATCTGTTTTATATAACAATAGAGTGGATTGATATTTACAATAAGGCTCAAGGTTCAATAAGTTTGTTGTATTTACTAATAAAAACTAAGAATGAACAAAACGTGTACAGCATTTATTAATCATATAGTAATTCAACATTTAATAATGCATGGTTAAAATCCAAATTTCTGCTTGTTAATATGAGCTAATAATAAACAAGTTTATTTTCATTAACTAATATCATCAGCGATGAAAGAAAATACTGTAATAAATGTATTGTTCGTGTTAGTAAATCCAATAACAATCTATTTAGCACTAGAATAGTAACACTTTACTTCATGGGGTGTTCATAAGGCTATCTTGACAACTTTATAATCATGAAAGTCATAGTTTTATGTATATGTAGTCATGAATATGAAATAGAGTGTATGCATGATTTGTTTAAGATGTCTTAATAACAGCCTGACATAATCAAATATATTATAACCCATGTTTGTCTTAGTCATGACAACTTGATATACGAAGACAGCATAACTTGTCATAAATCCATCATAAACATGATTGCCATTAGGCCATTACAATTGTGTCATGAATATTTTTCTGATCACTTTTTTCACTGGAACAAAATGAATCTGTTGTTAAAATTTCTCATTAATTTCTCATCAATACTTTATTTTAAATTTATTATTATTATTATTATTATTAATTAAATATTTTTTGTTTACTCATTTATTTATATATTTTTGTATTAAGAATAACCTTTTTTTTGTATATTCGTTCTTTTAGATGTTGCCAAGCCTCTCATGTTAAATGACAACATATGGACTGAACAAATATGGTACACTCTGTTTTCTCACTGTCAACTCAGAAACTCTGGAATGATATACATTTTATTTTTATGGTTTGTTTTGTTTTTTTGTTTTTTGTTTTTTTTTCTTCTTTTCTTTCAATGCCGTGGTTGTGGTAGGGTAGGGGTAATGTAATGCTTTAAATTGTAAATGCAAAAAAACTCAATAAATAAATATTCAACAAAAAAAAAAAATTCTCATCAATACTATGTCAAATAATTAAACAACAGCACCATTTAATGACATTTTAATATCAAATTCAGTGTAGTTGAGGTCAAGAAAAATATTAATTACACTGTTGTAATATTTGTGACAATTATAATGGCCTCATGACAATCATGTTGATGACAGATTTATGACTGTCTTCGTAATGTTAAGTTGTCATGACAAAGACGTCTCAAACAATCTCACCTTCGCATTTAAAATGACATACCTGAGCCAATGACCCTTAATGCAAGTTATCAAAAGCATGCATAAAATCTCATTCATGTTCATGATGTGCCATGATTGCAAAGTCGTATGATCACACCTTTGAAGTAAAGTTTCACCCAAATTAATTAGGTTACTATATTATGCCACAGCCTTCGTAATATGTTCATTATATCTATATTATTATTTAAATTATACTGCATCAATTAAGAATTTAAAAAAAAAATCAATTAAGAAATTTCTCATGGCAACTATATTTACCTTCGGCCCACAGCCCTCAATGAAGTTTGGATTTTGGTCCTTCATAAGAAAAAGTTTGGGTACCCCTGATCTAAAGTCATAAAAATATTATTTTTATTCCTAAATTATGATGCCGAGCTGACACAGGAACAGTGTTTGGTAAGTTACTTCAAAAACGCAATTAATTACTAATTACTAATTATCAATAAAATTGTATTTAAATTACATTTTTAATTACAATCTTTAAAAATTAACTTAGTTACTCAATAAGTTATTTAATTACTTAACTGAACACTAAAAATTCACCATATAAATGCACTGCATTTAAATATTAACACCGCATAGACAGTGGAAATTAAACTCTTAATTTTTTTAATCTGATCCAAAGAGCACATTTTAGCCTTTTTATAAAATGTAACCTTTTAAGAATAATAAACATTATATGCATCAAAACACAAGACATATATATATATATATATATATATATATATATATGGGTGAATGATATATTGACTTAAATTTCTTACTCAGTTCATTGTTTCTCAAGTTAGGACCAGGAGTGCCAGTTAGAAATAAAATGAAGAATCAAATGATCAATTTAATAATTAAAGCATTAATGTGTATATTTAAATCACAATTTAAATGGAGGACAATTAATGTTTTACAATTTAATGACATTAAATGACATTTAAAAACACAAATTAAATAAACATATTTAAATATGTCTATTTATTTGTCCATTTAAATTGTGATTTATTTATATATTTTTTATGCTTCAATTATTACCTGATAATGTGATTCTTCATTTCATTTCTAAGTGGCACTCCTGGTCCTCCATATCAAGCATGTTCAGTCTACTTGATAAATGAATTACTCTGCTTCTCATAATCAATTGATTCAGAACCGTTGAATTTATGTACAGTGCATCCGGAAAGTATTCACAGCGCTTCACTTTTTCCACTTTTTTTATGTTACAGCCTTATTCCAAAATGGATTAAATTGATTTATTTCCTCAAAATTCTGCACACAATACCCCATAATGACAATGTGAAAAAAGATTTTGTTGCAAATTTATTAAAAGTAAAAAAACCTGAAAAACCACATGTACCTAAGTATTCACAGCCATTGCTCAATACTTTGTTGATGCACCTTTGGCAGCAATTGATCACCTCCCTGACTTAGGCCCTTCTACCCCGATCACTCAGCTTAGATGGCCGGCCAGCTCTAGGAAGAGTCCTGGTGGTTCAAAACATCTTCCACTTACGGATGATGGAGGCCACTGTGCTGTCTTGAATTTTCAGAACAGCAGAAATTTTTCTGTAAACTTCCCCAGCTTTGTGCCTCAAGACAATCCTGTCTCTGAGGTCTACAGACAATTCCTTTGTCTTCATGCTTGGTTGTTGCTTTGACATGCACTGTCTACCCTGGGACCTTATATAGACAGGTGTATGCCTTTTCCATCATGTCCAATCAACTGAATTTACCACAGGTGAACTCCAATAAAGCTGCTGAAACATCTCAAGAATGATCAGTGGAAACAGAATGTACCTGAGCTCAATTTAGAGCTTCATGGCAAAGGCTGTGAATACTTACGTGATTTTTCAGGTTTTTTATTTATAAATTTGCAACAATTTTCAAAAAACTTTTTTTTACATTGTCATTATGGGCTATTGTGTGTAGAATTTGGTGGAAATAAATGAATTTAATCCATTTTGGAATAAGGCTGCAACATAAAAAAATGTAGAAAAAGTTTGGAATATTCCAGATGCACTGTATAGTATTTAAACAAGTACATTATAAGTGTAATTAAATTACCTGAAAATGAAAAGTAATCCCTTTTTCTCTGAAAAAGTCATCTAATTACAGTAACTAGTTACTTTGTAACTAATTACACCCAACACATGATTTCTCCACACTATCACTCATGGAATTTACTGCCTCTAAATCCTGTTTTGAGTCCATAAATTGTCTCCTTTTATCCATTGTGACTAAAACTATTACTGCTATGATGAACAAGAAGAAGAAGAATGTATGTTTTTTTTGTAGTGTGGCTCACTTTTTATAAAAACCAAGTATGCACACGCACACACAGAGATTATTCACACTCATTTGCCCTTCAGCCAAAGTCTAGATCCAGCCTCTGTCATCACTTACAGTTGATCCTTGCATTTTTTCCTAATTTGTTTGACTTAATGCCAGGTTATCACACATACTGAAGTCCCTTAAGGCAAGACATTTTAATCGGCAGCAGTTTTGGCAACAGCTTCACGTTTATAATTTGATATAAAATACAAAAAAGGCTCACTTGAAATCTGCATGAGACTGAATAATCTAAATATATTTGTTAAGATTATATTGGAATAACATTTTAGATCAGTTCTAAAAACAAATATTGCTTACTTTAGTAAAAATCTATTCTCTTTATATTCTCTTTCTATTTTTGTCTCTGAACACAAATGAACATAATAGAGTCATATAAGACAGCTACACTACATTAAGTTACTGCAATTTTGCTTTCATAATATGACATTAATAACAATTATTCAATTTTTACACACACATTATCCTAATAACACAGTCATAATATTTGACAGATGCATTAAAGTCAACTTTAACTCATATCATATATTTTTTTGCTTCCATTAAGTGACATAGTAGCTACTATAAGGGATTTTTAAAATTCTTGAATGGCATCATAAATTTTGCTTCCACTAACAATTATTAATTTTTTACACGGAAATTATCCTAATAACACATTCATACTATTAAACAGATGCATTAAAGTCAACTTTAATTCATGTTATATATATTTTTCTCCCTGTAATGAGACAAATCTTTGAGTAAATAGAAGGAATGTAAGAAAAAGCAATAGATGAAACCTGGCTGTTCAGTACCAAAAATATTAATCATTAATTTGGCTTTTTTAACTAAAAATAATCAATATTTCCATCTCCTTTTATACGGTCTGTACACATAAACATCATGTATTTGTCATAAAATAAGCTAAATATCTCAATTAAATCTAAATGAAATATCTAAATATAAATATATTAAAGGCTAATAGCTAAAATTAGCTTTAATCTTTGTTTAAATTGAAAAATATCTCAATGCTTAAAATATCTCGACATTAAACCTAAAAGCAACTTGAAAACATACAAGTGTGTTCCATAATGAGACACATTTAGTATAAATAAATACACAAATAAATAAATAAAAGGAAATGTACAATTATACATAATAAAAAGCAGCTTTTAAATTTAATAATAATAAAAATAAATAAATAAATAGATGAAAAAGGAAATGTACAACACATAATAAAAAGCTGCTTTTAAATCGAATACGTAATAATAATATTAATAATAACAACAACAACAACAACAACAACAATAAAAGGAAATGTACAATATTACGTAATAAAAAGCAGCTTAAAAATATAATAATAATAATAATAATAAATAAATAGATGGAAATGTACAATAATAATAAGCAGCTTTTAAATATAATAATAATAATAATAATAATAATAATAATAATAATAATAAATAGAAGGAAATGTACAACAATAATAAAAAGCAGCTTTTAAATATAATAATAATAATAATAATAATAATAATAATAATAATAATAAATAAAATAAAAGGAAATGTACAATAATTATAAAAAGCAGGATTTAAATATAATAATAATAATAATAATAATAATAATAATAAATAAATAAATAGAAGAAAATGTACAACAATACATAATAAAAAGCAGCTTTTAAATATAAATAATAATAATACATAATAATAATGATGATAGTAATAATAATAAGAAGAAGAAAATGTACAATAATAGATAATAAAAAGCAGCTTTTAAATATAAATAATAATAATAATACATAATAATAATGATGACAGTAATAATAATAAGAAAATGTACAACAATACATAATAAAAATATCATACATAATAATAATAATAATAATAATAATAATAATAGAAATAATAATAATATTAAATAAATAATAAAATAAATAAATTTAAGCTTTTAAATATAAGTAATAATAATAATAATACCAATAATAAATAAATAACAAGTACATACAAGCAGCTTTTCAATATCAGAATATAACAACAGGTTTATTAAAACAATAATCGATTAACATTATCCAACTGTCAGGAGTAAATTCGGTCACTTTTAATTTAATGTTTCCTTTTTAAACAAATGGTCACTGGCCTGAACATCGGCGTAAGGACATTAATAGCGGAGCATTTAAAGCTATTTATAGAAGCAGAATCCATTAATTGCAGCGGGTCTGGATCTCATGTTGAACACAATCAAAGAGGCTCATGGGAGATTTACAGTGGCCTCATTAGGCACAGGAAACAGGCCAGATTCCTCAGTTATTATGAGTTTGTGGAGATCCACAACAGCACATTATATCAGATATATCTGACCTGCCCCATGTCTGTCTGCAATTAGCCATGGATGCGCAGACTCAGCGCTGCTCTTTTTATAGTAATTTAGTACCAACGGTATGTTTTTACAGCCTACAGTATATTTCATGCTCAAATATTAGTTTCTAAAAATATGCAGAGTTTTAAGCAAAGGAATGAAGCTTAAGCAAAGGAACGGTGCTTTAATAAAAAAAATTCTTGACAATAATAATGGCCTCATGACAATCATGTTTATGACAGACTTATGACATGTCATGTTGTCCTCAAAATGTTAAGTTGTCATGACAAAGAAATTTCAAACAATGTCACTTTCGCATTTAAAATGACATAAATGAGCAAATGACACTTATTGAAAGTTATCAAACGCATGCACACAATCTAATAAATAATTTAAAAAATCATATTCATGATGTGTCAAAAATCTTAGGTTTAAAGAAATCAATAAATTCAATTTAAGCAAGCAAATAAAGCTTTACAAATGCTTTGATAAAATCGTTATTGCTTTCTTTAAAAACATTAGTTTAATTTAAAAAAAATCTATAAATTAAAGTTTTTATTGACTGAACGAAGCTCTGCAAACGCTTTAATACCCCATAATTTTTCTTAGATGTTTTAAAACAGGATTTAACCAGGGATGTAAAGCATTTTGTTATGGCATAAAATAATATTAGTGTCAAAATGGTAAAATATTTAGGCTTTTTTTCATATCTCACACATTTAGGACTGGATTTTGTTAGTAAACTCAGATATAGCCAACCAGCACTTAGTTTTGACATTAGGAATTTATTTTGTTTTAATGCTTTGTTAGAAATTAATAAATAGGATTCGTAAATATGGACTGTCTGTCGTAAATATGGACTGAATGGATCTATGCATCTACTGTATTTATCTATCTATTTAATTATCTATGCATTTATCTATGCATCTAACTATTTATTTATGCATCTATCTATAAATATATCTATCTATCTATATATCTATCTAAATAAAACTATAAATAAATAAATATATATATATATATATATATATATATATATATATATATATATATATATATATATATATATATATGATCAATATCACACTCGTAGCAGTGCGATATGGCTGTATATCAGCACTGGTGGGAGGTGTGCGTTGGCACGAGGACGCAGGCCACCAGTGCTGATACACAGCCCTATCGCACTGCTACGAGTGTGATATTGTGTTTATACAACAGTTCGACGGCATAATTGTGTATATAAAAAAAAGAAAATCAAACACAGAGAGTCTAAAAACTCTTTTGTATTAAGAACTACTTTCTTCCGCCATTCATTCACATCTGCTGCTGACGTCAAAACAGCAGAAGCCATTAATAATTCATTTTAGAGCTAGTGTTTGAATGATTCTCAAGTTAATGTCGAATGTGATGACAAAACAGGTGATTTTGCTGACATTTTAAGATTATAAGGCAGAACTTGATATAAAACAATGTCCTCCGTCTAGAGAAATCTTTTTACAGTATTACAGTCTACATATAGTAGACCATAGTTGCAATCTATACAAAAGAGAGAGATCGACGTAGAATATAACTTACCAGTTTAATAATGATTTGATCAGCTGTAGTAAGAAAACACGCTGTTTTAATGTTCTAAGCAAGAGTTTATTGTGCGATCCTGGCGCCATCTTGTGGATAGACAACGTCAACCGTCTTTGACTAATGGACGCCGACGCGCTGTATTTGAGAAATTATAAATATTTTGAAATAGCCACTATCCTTATAAATAATCTCCATAGTTGCAATCTAAACAACTACATTCTCGACTAAAAAAAGCCTCAAAAGTACATTATGTTGTCCAATAGCTGCAATATTTGTCAAACTGTAAAAGGTCCTCTTGTCGCTGTATGTGGGCGGAGTAATACAGAAGAGCGAGGAGGCTGTGGCACGGCTATCAGCCAATCAGATTCAAGAACCAGACAGAAATGTCAGCTGTACAGGATTCTGCATCTAACCAACAACCAGCCTTTAAAAATGATTATTATTGTTTGAATTATGCATTTGGTACTATCCATTACAAATTTGAGCCTTGATTGACCTCTGCATATTCAGCCAACAGATTCTCCTCCAGTATACAGACACTACTGCTTCTTTATTTAGGAGAAAATCCATCAACCTCTCTCTCTCTCTTCCTTTCTTCATTTCTCCTCATCATTAAGCAGGTCAGAAGTCAAGTCTGTAATAATTTTAAGCAATCTTAATTTAAAATATATATACATTAAGAAGTTTCCAGTTACATGTGCTTTTCAAACTTGCTAAACAACATCTCTCCAAAAATAAAGAATTAAGAAGAAAGAAAGCAAGAAAGAACAATTCAAATTTCATAGCTATTTGGGTCAAAATTGGCATGTGTGTGTGTGTGTGACTGGCTGTTTTGAGGCTCTGAACATCTTAATACCCCATAATGAACGCTTTCCTGAAAATAGCAACAATGCAGAATGAACTCGTCAACCCTTGTTTTCAAGAGCGCTGCACATTTTATTTTCAAGCAGACTCAACTACCAGCGCTACTCAGACAATGGACTGACATCTTCAAAACAACAATGCAGGACTGTCCTGACAAAACTGTGGACAAACTAAATCCAATGACTGCACAATTGTGGTTGATTAAGAAAACAAAATACTATAAAAACCTGTATAAACATGTAGGAAAATTCTTACTATCAATCATTGACATCACAAATAATGCATGCAACTGTGTTTTGGTGCAATGATCTGTCGCTTCCTGTAAACAATTCAAACTAATTAATAAATTAGTGCGACATATAATAAATGAAAGCCATAAATATATAATCATATTAGAAAAAAACTAATAATTTAACAACTCGCTGAAATAAATAAGAATATGTTTTTATATATTGCTGTGGTGGTTAAATGTTTCAAATAATTTTTAAAAAATCTATATTTTAGATCAGTTTTAGATATTTTGTTTTAGGGGATTTTATAGTACTACAATAAATTACATTTATGAAGTAGTCATTTACCCCTTTTGTTTCCAAAGTAGTCACTTCTGTGATTTTTTGTAGACTGTTTGAATCATGTTTAAAAATGAATGAACAGGACTGGAGAATATTTTAATTCAGTTAACTTTTTAAAAATATAAGAATGGTTTAAATTGTATGGGTCTAATTAACTATAAATTAAACCCAGCTTCTATTATCCCTGGAAAAAAAAAATCCTCTATCAAGTATTTGTTTTATGCAAGGCATGGGATGAGGAAAACGCAACACAACTGTTGTAATAGCTTGAAACAAGTGCAGTCTTACTTACTAACATGAACAAAATAAGGTCTGCTATTAAATGGGTAAACAGAGCAACTCAACATCTCCATCCGTCGCTTTTCAATCAGGGAACACATAACCTCAAAAACCAAATTTAACTCTACCGTGTCTATTTTGAGGGGCACATCTCTCTCTCTCTCTCTCTCTGTGTCTCTTGGGCTGCTGGTGCTCTTCTATGTGGGTTAGAAAGAAAATAAAATAATAATACAGCTGCAGGCCTTCACTCAGGACACCAAAAATGGCCAATTACAGCCTAAAAACCTGACATATAAGACTCTTATTCCTTACCAAACATCCACAGTGTGTCGTTCAACAACCAACAAACGTTTTATATCACTGAAAAGTCAACTGTCTACCCTTAAATGTTATTCCTGACAGGAGACCCATTGCTGCCCATAATGATTATTTTAATCAAGGTTAACAGTGACGCTTTAAAACAGCACTATGGCACCATCTTACGGGAGAATGGTGTAATTGGACCAACTCCATTTAGAATTATATTTTTAATATCGCCTCATGTGAGAATATTCCAATTAAGTGTATATGGGTATTAAATTGCGGGACTAAAATGTCAAATAAAATGTGTTTAGTTATGTTGGAGGAAGGTTGAATACCTGCGAGTTTCAGTGAATCATCAGGCGCGCCTGTGAGCGTCGAAACCCCGCAGAGACACTCAGACCTCCCGCTAACCAGAAAACAGATCTCTCGGGGAAAAGCAGAGACCAGAGAAATCGGTTAGTGTAGTCACATACAATAGCTAACAAAGCAAGTGCCTTTTGCAAATAATGTATTTTTCTTTAACACAGCATTAAATAACATTACACATGTTATTGTATTATATAGGTCTACATTACATATAATACAATTAAAATGTACTTAGCATATACAAAAAACAAGTGTGAGGGAAAGTAATGCCTAATAGACACAAATTAAAGTGTAACGTAAATGTTGTTTATATACAGTTGAAGTCAGAATTATTAGCCCCCCCTTTGAATTTTTTTCTTTTTTAAATATTTCCCAAATGCTGTTTAACAGAGCAAGGAAATTTTCACAGTATGTCTGATAATATTTTTTTCTGCTGGAGAAAGTCTTATTTGTTTTATTTCGGCTAGAATAAAAGCAGTTTTTAATTTTTTTAAAAGCCATTTTAAGGTCAAAATTATTAGCCCCTTTAAGCTATATATTTTTTCGATAGTCTACAGAACAAACCATCATTATACAATAACTTGCCTAATTACCCTAACCTGCCTAGTTAACCTAATTAACCTAGTTAAGCCTTTAAATGTCACTTTAAGCTGTAAAGAAGTGTCTTGAAAAATATCTGGTCAAATATTATTTACTGTCATCATGGCAAAGATAAAATAAATCAGTTATTAGAAATGAATTATTAAAACTATTATGTTTAGAAATGTGTTGAAAAAAATCTCTCTGTTAAACAGAAATTGGGGAAAAAAATAAACAGGGGGGCTATATATATATATATATATATATATATATATATACAGGGAGTGCAGAATTATTAGGCAAGTTGTATTTTTTAGGATTAATTTTATTATTGAACAACAACCAGGTTCTCAATGAACCCAAAAAACTCATTAATATCAAAGCTGAATATTTTTGGAAGTAGTTTTTAGTTTGTTTTTAGTTTGAGCTATTTTAGGAGGATATCTGTGTGTGCAGGTGAATATTACTGTGGATAATTATTAGGGAACTTAACAAAAAGCAAATATATACCTATTTCAATTATTTATTTTCCCCAGTGAAACCAATATAACATCTCAACATTCACAAATATACATTTCTGACATTCAAAAACAAAACAAAAACAAATCAGTGACCAATATAGCCACCTTTCTTTGCAAGGACACTCAAAAGCCTGCCATCCATGGATTCTGTCAGTGTTTTGATCTGTTCACCATCAACATTGCGTGCAGCAGCAACCACAGCCTCCCAGACACTGTTCAGAGAGGTGTACTGTTTTCCCTCCTTGTAAATCTCACATTTGATGATGGACCACAGGTTCTCTATGGGGTTCAGTTCAGGTGAACATGGAGGCCATGTCATAGGTTTTTTTCTTTTAGACCCTTTCTTGCCAGCCACGCTGTGGAGGTCTTGGACGCGTGTGATGGAGCATTGTCCTGCATGAAAATCATGTTTTTCTTGAAGGATGCAGACTTCTTCCTGTACCACTGCTTGAAGAAGGTGTCTTCCAGAAACTGGTAGTAGGACTGGGAGTTGAGCTTGACTCCATCCTCAACCCGAAAAGGCCCCACAAGCTCATCTTTGATGATACCAGCCCAAACCAGTACACTACCTTCACCTTGCTGGCGTCTGAGTCGGACTGGAGCTCTCTGCCCTTTACCGATCCAGCCACGGGCCCATCAAGACTCACTCTCATTTTATCAGTCCATAAAACCTTAGAAAAATCAGTCTTGAGATATTTCTTGGCCCAGTCTTGACGTTTCAGCTTGTGCGTCTTGTTCAGTGGTGGTCGTTTTTCAGCCTTTCTTACCTTGGCCATGTCTCGGAGTATTGCACACGTTGTGCTTTTGGGCACTCCAGTGATGTTGCAGCTCTGAAATATGGCAAAACTGATGGCAAGTTGCATCTTGGCAGCTGCATGCTTGACTTTTCTCAGTTCATGGTTTAGTTCTCAGTTTATTTTGCACCTTGGTTTTTCCACACGCTTCTTGCGACCCTGTTGACGATTTTGAATGAAACGCTTGATTGTTCGATGATCACGCTTCAGAAGCTTGGCAATTTTAAGAGTGCTGCATCCCTCTGCAGGATATCTCACTATTTTTGACTTTTCGGAGCCTGTCAAGTCCTTCTTCTGACCCATTTTGCCAAAGGAAGGGAAGTTGCCTAATAATTATGCACACCTGATAAAGGGTGTCTATGTCATTAGACCACACCCCTTCTCATTACAGAGATGCACATCACCTAATATGCTTAATTGGTAGTAGGCCTTCGAACCTATACAGCTTGGAGTAAGACAACATGCATAAAGAGGATGATGTGGTCACAATACTCATTTGCCTAATAATTCTGCACTCCCTGTAAATATATATATATATATATATATATATATATATATATATATATATATATATATATATATATATATATACACACACATAACAACACTAGCAGCAATATGTAATGAAATACAGCACTGGAAACTTGTCACCATATTAATTCCTTTACTATAATAAGCAAATTTGAGAAGGAGAGAAAAAGCTAATTGAGTCTGCTTACCACAGAACAAATTTCTCTTCTACAAGAGATTGCAACCATTACAGAACAAGTGCAAGGGTAAGAGATTCAAAGTGCATTAGGGAGAAAAGAAATGCACTCCAATGTCAAGATGACCTGAACTGAAAGACAGCATATATAGTAGTAATAAGCTTTAAAGCTTGCTTTACGCTCTTGTGAATTGCCTTAAAAAGCTGGTATTTGAATTCAGATTTGTTTTTCAAATTTCTTTTTATTGATACAGCACATTATTTCTGTGTTACTAGCTGTGGTGGTGCAACTGAAACGCTGGTCTCTAAAATGTATTTAAAATCTATCTATTCCACAAATAAATAATGAATAGAGAGAAGAAAAAAAAAACAGGCGAACTTGACATTTTGTCTTAGAATGGTTAATCCAGAAATGTCTCTGGAGGTACAAGAGGAACTCAAGCAGCACATAAAAATGATTTCATAGAAAATAATTTCAAGGAAACAGCTGCTTTACATGTGAAGCTGCACCTGAGAAACACTCTCATTTATAGCATCTCTCATCTGTGATGTGTGAATAAAATGTCACACGCTGTACAAGTGTGTGTGTGAGAGAGAATGAGTGCAAAATGTACTTGACAAAAACATTAAATCCCATTAAGCTCTAAAAATATAACAAACAACTCACATTAGTGTTTTTTTTTACTTACAATTTATTATTCTATTACAATTTATTCTCTTTCTATACAGCGGTCAAAGACACATTTTGGTGTCTCTATTAAACTACATTTACAAAAGGGATTTTATATACATGGAATGTTAAATACAAAGCAAAGTGTCTGCTTTAAAATATGTCTATTATGTCAGCAAATCATTCCTGCAAATATGACTGATCATACTGTTGAAGTCAGAATTATTAGCCCCCCTTTTGAATTTTTTTTCTTTTTTAAATATTTTTCAAATGGTGTTTAACAGAGCAAGGAAATTTTCACAGTATGTCTGATAATATTTTTCCTTCTGGAGAAAGTCTTATTTGTTTTATTTTGGCTACAATAAAAGCAGTTTTTAATTTTGTTAAAATTATTTTAAGGTCAAAATTATTAGGTCAAAATATATAAGGTCAAAATTAATTTCTGTTTAAGGGAGAGCAGATTTTTTCAACACATTTCTAAACATAATAGTTTTAATAACTCATTTCTAATAACTGATTTATTCTATCTTTGCCATGATGACAGTAAATAATATTTGACTAGATATGTTTCAAGACACTTCTACACAGCTTAAAGTGACATTTAAAGGCTTAACTAGGTTAATTAGGTTAACTAGGCAGATTAGGGTAATTAGACAAGTTATTGTATAAGGATGGTTTGTTCTGTAGACTATCAAGAAAAAATAAAGCTTAAAGGGGCTAATAATTTTGACCTTAAAATGTTTTTATAAAAATTAAAAACTGCTTTTATTCTAGCTGAAATAAAACAAATAAGACTTTCTCCAGAAGAAAAAATATTATCAGACATACTGTGAGAATTTCCTTGCTCTGTTAAAAATCATTTGGGAAATATTTAAAAAAGAAAAAAAAGTAAATAAGGGGGGCTAAAAATTCTGATTTCAACTGTAATTAATAATCACCTGTTTCTAAATGGTCCCTCTCTAAAAGTGAGGGGGACGTATCTCCTCCACCCCCCCGGTTGCTACGCCTTAATATGAGCAATACAATCTTCCAAATTCCTGCTTTTGGGTTCCACAAAAGAAAAGAACAGAACCTGACGGTGTATAAATAAGCAAAAGGAGAACAATCCCTTTAATAAGCCAGAGAAAGTGAGTTGGCAGAACCTGAGTCACAGTGCCAGCTTTCATCCCGCCGTCCCTTAAGAAATGCCCGCTGTGCCACCGTCTGCCTCCCTCTCTATCGGTCTCTGTCTTTCTCTCCTCATGTCTTTTCCCCATGCAGCATCGCAGGAGAGTATGTGTGTGTTCCAGCTGACCTGATGCTGAAAAGTGTGAGTGCTGGCCTACTTTCACAGGTCATTTTTAAAACTGGTTCTTCAGAGACTTGCACTGGGTCACTCTAATTGGATTACCGGAGATGGAGAGACCTTAAACCCAATCACAAACGCATAACCCTTGATTTCACCTCCGGATAACAGTAGGAAGCTTGAACAAAAAATATATATATAAATAAATACACTCACCTCACTGATCATCACCTACTAGCAGGTACAAGCTCCTTTATGCACTCTTAAAAATAAAGACCCTTTAACATCATTGGAAATTGTTCATTCCACAAAAGGTTCACAGTGGAAAAAGCTTCTTTATATTAGGAAAATCTATGTACACTGTATAAAAAATATCTGTTTATTAACATGTTCCATATTTTGTCATTCATAGGTAATTTTTCTGCTTATTTACAGTTATGAATTGCATTATGGGAACTTGATTTCTGCTCTGTCAGCTTCAATACTGACAATTCAACCGTGCAGTTTAATAAAAATTACTTATATTGACATTTTAGCAGTTTAAAACAATACATTGTATTAGAACGTAGAGAATTACGTAGGGTTGGGCGATTTGGCCTAAAATCTAAATCTCGATTAATTGAACATTTTAACTTTATTACAATTAATGAATGATTATTTTATTTGCTTATTTTATTTTAGTCCTCACAGTTCACTGATTGTACTGTATATGCTCACATATCACAAGTAGGACATTTCTGAATGATGGGTGCATTACTTGATTTTAAAATAATTGAAGGAAACACACATAATCTACTATCGATGATTTTTCTTTTGAACATCAACTGAAAGAACAACTGAAATTAAAACACACATTGCCTAAAACAAACAGTCACTATTTTCTATAAAAAAAGTGAAAACAAATAGCTTTCCCTTTTGGAAACAACATTATTTTCATTGTTTTAAAAATAAATAAAATAAATCTTCCATATCTTGTAAATAATAGTTTAAACAGTGCATTTTTTGAATCTTCTGTAAACAAATATTTTAATGTAAATAATAATTTTATTGTGATAGAAAATTTGCTGCCTCAAAACATCTCTGGCGCAGCTTCCAATCATTGTCAATGTAATGCAAACGTACAACGTGTAGTTGCATTTTTCATAGACATGCGGCAATGCGAAGGCTGCGCCAGACAATACTTATGCATTCGACGCAAACGTACTGTATAAATCAGCCTTTACAGAGCGGGGTCACGTGACTCCACGTGCAGTAGGGAAAGTAATTGGAAAAATTGACCTGGGGAATTTTTATCAGTTCTAGGTTCTGAATGTCTATTTCGATTACTTTTCGATTAATCGCCTAGCCCTAGAATTACGTCCGTAAAATAACAGAAAAAATACTAAAAGCAGTTTATTACCAGGTTTTTATAGCATAATTTACAACACCGACCCAAACAATATGTCACTTCAAGCTATTAAAATATCAATAAAAGGCACATTTTCCAATTTTGATCATCAAAAGTTATTGGAGGAAAGATCAAGCTCTCATAATGTAATTCAAAAGAATAAACAAATGAAAAAACCCATTGAGAAATCACAAAATACAAACTCAATTCATGAATTTTTTTTTTACAGTGTAATTTGGGGAACCAAAAATGGTTTATCTATGGTACAGGTGTCAAATTCAGTTCCTGGAGGGCTGCAGCTCTGCACAGATTAGTTCCAACCCTAATTAAACACACCTGATCAAACCAATTGAGTGCTTTAGGTTTGTTTGAAACCTATAGGTAAGAGTGTTGAAGCAGGGTTGGAACTAAACTGTGCAGGGCTGCGGCCCTCCAGGAACTGTGTTTGACACACTGTTCTATGGCATCACTGTGAAAAACCTCTTTTTGAGAGTGTGTTAAAGGCACTTCATGTACCTCTGTAGCCATGTTGCAAACTCTTTTCTACACAAGCTTTCTTGTCAAGAGCTTCTGAGATGTTTTGAATCATGTTGGGTGAAAGAACAAAACCACAGACTTATGAGTGCGTAATGACTCTTTTAAATCCCATTAACGAACATGTGAAAGATCCGAGCTCAGAGTTCATTTCCAGCATCTTCATTGCTCGGTGATTGTCGATAACATTTGTGTGTGTGTTTGTTGTCCTGAGAAACAAGGTGCCAGTGCCCTGAAATGCGCCGTGTTGCTGCTAATAAACTCAATGTCATCTGTGACCTCTGACCTCGTCAGCAGAACTAATTGCAGTTTTAGTTTCCAGAGAGTTCAATTGCATGATTGGCTCTCAGTGGATTCGGTTGTGTCCCAACGAGCCAATCAGCAATGATGAAAATTGCGTCCTTTTGAGATTATCACGCAGCACTTTTCAGCCAAGATTTCCCTCCGGACAGCCCTGTAAGTTAAATAAGATCAGTTAATTTACAAGCAAATACAAAATCAGTTAAATAAAAACTTTGGGCTTGTATGTAAACAATGCATTCATTTGCCCCAAACTGATTTTCTTAAGAAATAAACTGTTTAATAGTGCAGAGAATTCATGCTGCAGAGAATCACCAATCAAAGAGTCCTAATGAACAAAGTGTGCCAACAGAGTTCTTAAGCTCCGCCCACTCTAATGAAGCATTGCTTAAGTATGTGTTTAAATATACATGCATGTTTAGCAATGAACTTGTTATATATATCATCAAAGTTGCCCTAAAACAATTGAACAACCCCATTCTTGTCTTAGGACAATTTTGAAAAAGTTTTTTGACCCACTTCAAATGTTGACTACTGTATATATTAATTAGTGCTGTCAAACAATTAATTGAGATTAATCACATCCAAAATAAAAGTTCATATTTACAAAATATGTTTATTTTTGTGTATATAAATATATGCATGACCATACTATATAAAATATTCGTTATCTATCTATCTATCTATCTATCTATCTATCTATCTATCTATCTATCTATCTATCTATCTATCTATCTCTCTCTCTCTCTCTCTCTCCTCTCTCTCTCTCTCTCTCTCTTTATATATATATATATATATATATATATATATATATATATATATATATATATATATATATATATATATATATATATATATATATATATATAAATAACACAAATGATATATAAATCTAAATATATATATATGTAAATATATTTCTTTTGCATTTTATGTATAGTATGTTTGTGTATTTATACATTTATACATAAATATACAACAGCAAGCATGCATATATTATGAAAATACAAACTTTCATCTTGGATGCAATAAATTGGATGCACTAATTTTAATAGATTCAACCAACTACTTATGTGAACAAATTTCATATAAAGAGGGTATTCTTTATTAAAAATGTCCTTATTTCTTCAGGTCTTGTTCTTTATATCAAGTTTTTACCTTATTTTATTTCACAGAGCATTTTTGACAAAGTCTGTTTCAAAACATGAAATATTAACTCCAAGCAGCATTTCATAAATTCTCTTAAATTCCTTTCATTCTTAATTTAGGGCTAAAAATATGTTTAAATGTCTAAACACGGTTTAGACCAGCCTGATCTCATGAGAAAACGCAAGTATTTTACATTTTGTCAGTTTAGTGGCTCCCAGTCGTTGGAGTTGGAGTTCAGTCGTACGAAAAGGAACGATTTTAAAAAGGAGGCGTGGCACCCAACCTCGCCCCTAAACCCAACCGTCATTGGGTGATGAGCAAATCGTACTAAATTGTACGAATTAGATCGTACGAATTCATACGAATTAGCCACCAAATCAAAAGCTACGAATTGCCGTGAGATTGCGTTGGTTTAGACACAATGCAAAAACAAACGCTATGTTGTGCTATAAATAGTGTAAGAAAGCAAACACTGACTTGCCTTCATCTGTGGATCCAGCTCTGAATATCATTATTCTGTTAAGAAAAAAACACAGTCAGTTGATAAAGTATAATCCAGAATAGCAAATCCTTTTGCATTTCTCAATACACTTAATTAGGATTTATTTTAGTCTTAATTTCTTACTCAAACTTATTTATTTGGCTTTTCACCTGGTATTTATTTTATTTCAGCATTATTTCCAGTGTACACACAAACACTGAGCTTCGTTAACAATCATCTTGGCACTCAGCAGTTTCCTCTTTCCCTGGATGCTTCTCCAATTATCACATCCCAGAGATCCAGGAACACACACATACAGACAAACACACACACAAAGTGTCCTCGCTCACACCACAGTCCTAAACATAATGCATTGCTTTAATTTCAGATTTTATTTTTAGAAGTCTCCGTGTCTCTGTTAGCTCTTGACATGAGACCAGAGAGAATTGAGGAAATTGGTTTCATTGTGTGAGTAATGAGTTTCAGGAAGAGGTGATCGATGTAGCACTGAACAAACTCTTGCACACATCTTATTTTTATCTCATTTTATGCATTTATTTTGAAGTTCACTTGCCAGGCTCTGCAAATACCGCATTTAGAACAGCAACAAATTAACAGACTTAGACCAGAACATGTTTTTTTTTGTATATACAGAGTACATTAGGTGTCAAAAAAATGCTGTTAAACTACTTGTGAAGTAATATGGGGTATACTGTATGCACAGCTAGTGTTTCTTCCCATACTGATAAACTTCCGGTGAACGGTTAATGTAACTTTTTCGATTTTATATGGCTCCTTTTACAGCATCGATGTTGTAATGTAATTAAAATACAATCAGTTAAATAGACTTCAGCATTCATTTAGTTGTTCAAACTTAAAACAAAATGAAAGACCGTTTACATGCACGTGCTGTCAGGATCAGCAGGCTAGTGCAGAAACTCCACTGAAAATACTGGGGTTAAATACATTTTCATATTTTAAAGACATGGTGTGGACTACATGTAATTTAATGCAGTGCTTCTTGCACATTCTGAGACCTACTTTATATCGTATATTAATAAGGCAGTGAAGATCGTTGATTTTTAAACAAATCAGACCTTAAAAGCGGCGATTTTGTAACTGCATGCAGTTCACCGGCTCTTGACCCAGGTTACTGAAAAAATAAAAGTCCTTCTGCTTACTTCTGCATATACCCTATTGGTTTTTTAAAAAAAAAAAAAACGATAGCCTTATCCCCATATCTCATACACGTTCGGGATTTAATTTTGTTAATAAATATGTGTACATCCATCTATACTGTCACAGCAGTATGAAAAAAAGAGACTTTTATCTGTAAAAAATTGGATTGAAAAGAAATTGTGAACATCATACTTTAAATATTTGTTAAACTTAAAAAAAAATACAAACAAATTGTGTTTTTTGTTCATTCCAACATGGTCACTATTTGTACTTTTACTAATTGCTTCATCTATTATTAACAATACAGCAGTTAATACTACCACTACTTACAATTAAATACAGTAGAAACCAGTATAACTGCTATGGGTTGAGACTACACAACATTCTTCTTACATTTTGATAGTCACTGTGCTAGATTTTAGCTCCAATGACCTCGTCTCAGACTACATGTTGCTTCCCAACCACTCATCATTCATTAATGTCTCACATGATGTCATCATGAAGGTGGAGCTAGTGACTAATTTCAGAAACAAGAGTGTAAATAAAGAATGCTTATCAAAGTGGTGCATTAGACTCATGTTGACAATCCAACAATGACTTTACACAAAAAAAACATTGCCTAAAACAATGGTAACAGTTTAGTTGAAGTAATTCCAATTCTCACTATTACCTAGTGAGAACTGGTAACTGTTAGTGGCTTATTACTAGGCCCACACGGAATCTGCACACGTAGAAATCCGCAGATTTTTTGCCCATCATTGAGTCTATTTATTTACTTGTGTAAATGTGTGTAAATTAATATTTATTTAGTTTTTGAATTCATTTCAGTAATAATATTAACTAATATAAAAGTGTTTATATGATTTATTTACAATGCAGTTTGTAAAGTAATATTTTCTGTCTTTTAGTAGATATATTATATGAAAGACTTGCTTTGTTTACGAAATAAGTTGATCTAGATAGATTTGCCTTGTAGACATTAAATAAAATTTAAAAAAACTATTATTTTTTATTTTATATATTAAGTTTTTAGTTATGATACTCCCAAAATGATTCCACAGAAATCCGCAGAATTTTTACAAAATTAGCAAAAAATGTCAGCAGATTCTGTCTGGCCCTACTTATTACCTGCCTATTATTAATATATTCGCTGTTTATTAGTACTTATAAAGTACATATTCTACATGATCTTATTCTACAACAATAAACCTAATTAAACTCTAAACCCAACTACTACCTTAATAACTATTAATAAGCAGCAAATTAGCATTATTTTGAGCCAAAACTCATAGTTATTGGTTTATTCATATTGAGAATTGCACTCTCAAATAAAGTGTGACTAAAAGAGCACTTTCTTGCATGCCAAAGCATTTTGCTTCTTTACAAAAAACCAAAACACTCCGGTAATAGATCATTGTATAGAAATAGACCATTATAGCCAAATCTAATAATAAGGCTAACATTGTGTTAGTTCCGGTAAAGTTGGTTCTGTGTCTCACCTTTGTGTGTTGAGGCTGTTTGTCCGGCGGTCTCATTACTGAGGTCTGCAGGGATGCCCACATACACTCCACCATAGTTCCTCCTCTTTTCCTCGTCCATGGAGGAATCGTCTTGCCTGTGAACCACAAAGAGAACCAAGAAATGATCTGACGGGCTGATTCTAGAGGGGGGAAAATAAATAAATAAATAAATCACATTCAAAACTGTTAAAAACTGTGAAAAAATAAATAAAAATACATAAATCAGAAGCTCAATTATTTTGCTATTTGGTGGTTTACAGAGATAAGTAGATGTTTTGTTGGTTATGATGAGATGTATTTGTGTTTTAATAATTGTGTTTAATGATTATTCTGTTTGAAATATATAAATCAAATCCAGTCAAATCAAATAGGCCTTTTGTGTCACTTTTAGCTGCTTCATTTGACTGAACAAATTGTTTTGGGAATCGCAAACACATCATTTTAGCCTTGCAAGATCATGCGTGAAATTACGGTGTTTGGAGGCATTATTTTACTCTAAAAAAACATTTTAAAAAGAAAATCTAATTGAGGGTTAAATATGTACCTTTTAAAATGATATTTAAACCCAGTCACTGGGTTAGCCCATTTTTCACCCACATTTTGGTTAAAATGGCATCTCTTTTTAGACTGTGAGCATTAGTTTGTTACTACACTGAAAAACATCTGTAAATTAGCAGTTTTCTGTATTATTTGATTCATGTTTTTCATTTTTTATTTTTTCCCTATGCTTCTGAATTGCATTATAGGGCATTTGTCTTTCTTCTTACAACTTTTATAAGTTGAAAAAAGTGACTTTTATTGTCATTTTTAATAGTTTAAAGTGATATATTGTCCGGGCTGGTGTTGTATATTACGCTACAAAAACCTTGTAATAAGCTGCCAGTACATTTTCTATTATTTTACAGACTTATTTCTCTCTCTCTATATATATTTTTTTTTATTATTTCAAACTACTAAAATGTTAAAAAAAAGTCACTTTGTTCAACTGTAGAGTTGAATTTTCAACATCAAAAGTTGACAGAGCAGAGATTGACATCCCGTAATGCAAATCACAACCGTAAATAAACGGAAAACACTTAAATAGGGAAGCTGTTAATTAACAGATATTTTTTTTACAGTGCAGATTATCATCCTTGGAAACCATATATTGCTTTCAAAAGTGACGTGTGACCATGTATGAATTATGTGATGTTTACAGGGATGATGAATGAGTGTACTTAATGTGTGTTTTTAGTGGCAGTCGAGGCCTTGATATCCAAGCGTGAGACTCTCCTGCTGTGTGGGTGCTTGTTGTTCGTATGTGGGAGATGAATTTCCCAGAACTGTTTGGGAAAATGACAGGCAGCGTTCAAAGCCGGCTAGATTTTTTTTTCTCAGAAGGAAAACTGATTGACAAGCGGTTCTAAAAACTGAGGGACACTGTGAGGCTTCCCTGTTTATCTTATTCTCCCCTTCTAAAGTCAAAGTCTTTGAACAAATGACGAGGGGGGAAAAGACGAAGAAAATACACTAAATAAATGACTAAGGTAGTTTTAAGCACAATAACACTGCGATTATAGCTACTTTAAGAATACTTCTGTAATATATGTAAGGAATATTTGTTCAATTGTGTGTTTGTGTGTGTATCTTGTATTCTTTATGTTGTGGGGACCAAATGTCCTCTCGTGTATAACAATACAGTAAAGTTTGACCTTGTGGAGACATTTTTTGGTCTCAATAAGGATAGCTGTACAAGTGTGCATGTGTGTGTGTGTGGGGGGGTACTTGGTATTACTTGTGTTGTGGGGACCAAATGTCTACTCATGTATAGCAATACCAGTATAGGACATTTTTAGTCCCCATAAAGATAGCTGTACAAGTGTGCATGTGTGTGTATGTGTGCATAGTTTGCATTCCTTATGTTGTAGGGAGCAAATGTCTACTCATGTATAGGAATATCAGTAAAGTTTGACCTCATGGGGATATTTCTTGGTCCCCATAATGATAGCTGTACAAGTGTGCATGTGTGTATGTGCATACTTTGTATTCCTTATGTTGTGGGGACCAAATGTTTACTCATATATAGGAATATCAGTAAAGTTTGACCTTGTGGGGACAATTTTTGGTCTCCATAAAGATAGCTGTACAAGTGTGCATGTGTGTGTACTTTGTATTCCTTACATTATGGAGAACAATGGTCCTCTCATGTATGGCAATACCAGTCAAATTGGACTTTGTGTGGACATTTTTGGTCCCCATAAATATAGATGTACCAGTGTGTGTGTGTGTCATAATTCAGCCTGAAGCTAATTGCCCCACTTATATACAGTACTGCATTTAAATAACTAAATATATGGTCTAGATTATTTATTTTAAGACACTTTTCAGAATTTGTCCATAAAACTGTGTAGAACTAATTTTTTATACGCACCTCAACTCGAGTCTTGGTCGTTTATTAATGTTTATTGAACTTTTATTTAACCTAAAAAGACTCTCTAAGGTTAATAATCTCATTCACATGCACGTCCTGGGGTTTTGAGTTTACTTGCAGGTTGAGAACACTTAAAACAAATCAAAGAATTACCTTTGATTTGCTGAATGCTTTTAAAATGGTTCAAAGGTACCAATTTGTTTTGTCATTTGAGTTTAGATTGAAAGAAGACTCCGGGCAGACGAAGCTGTACACATAAAAGCCTTCTCACCCAATTCAGTATGAACAAAAGCAATAGAGAGGGTATAGAAATTCTAAGAATAGAGGAAATAGTTCTCCAAGTTTTCTGTCGTATATACAACAGAGATATGAAGGCAGCATCCCAAAAGATGGCCTTGTAAACAATCAGATACCAACGCGCTTTTCTTCTATCCAACAGAGAGGGCCAAGCTACTCTTCTGTACAATGTGTAATGATAAGCTGAAGGTTTACAATCTGTTATGAATATTAGACACCATGATACATGTCTAACAAAGAGAAATAGTACGGTATGATGGTGTAGACACACTGAGAGAGCCAAGCTATCCCATTGTACAATGTATAATGATGAGTTGAAGGTTTACACACCGCATCCTCTCAATCATGCAGAATATTTAAATTTCACAAGTGACTTTATAGGTTTATTTTTTTGTTGAAATGTTTGGTAACACTTTATTTTGATGGTCCTTTTGAGTATTAGTAGACTGTCTGCTTAATATCTGTTTATGCTGCCACTTCAACAGACATTTAACTGACTATAAGAAACTTTGCAAGTACATGTCAACTTACACTAACTCTAACCCCAACCTAACAGTCTACTTATAATCTAATGAGAATTAGTTAGCATGTAGATGCAATGTAACTTAAATTCAACAATTGGACCATCAAAATAAAGTGTGACCAAATGTTCTTGACAACAAAAATCTTTTAAGAACTCTTGAAAGGTTATTTAGGAAACCAAAAATGGTTCTTCTATGGCCTTAATGTTAAAACATTTTAGATCTGTATACAGCATATTAAATATTTTTCCAAATAGTGGCAAAATAGTAAGTTTAAGTGTTTTAAAAACAGTGCTGTTACTGAGAAATACCATTTAGATGTTCAAATACAAAAAAAGAGATATAAATTATGATTAAAGTTGTGAAGCAGAGCTGACATACGTAACACTTATTTTTGGTTAAATTTGTCTCGGTTTAAGACTGTATTGCCACAGGAACCATAACATCAATCACATGTCTTGTGGAATAACATTTCCAAATGAAAACTGGTAGCTGTAGTGGATGTTTTAGTGGTTGGTATTAATAATAACATCCTCTGACAGCATTTTACTCAGCTTGGATTAAAGTGGAAATCTACAAATTAATAAAAGAAGTGAAGAAAACAAAATGTTTCTGGGCAAACAAAAGGTTCTGCGGTGTTTTGCATGCACACAGTTCCTTTTTTAGTTTCATTCATTCATATTTTTGGCTTATAAATATGCCGCTTTCATTTATTTGTATTAGTTTTTTTTCTCTACAGTGCTAATAGATTCTCTGTATTGATGAGACAAACGCAAACAAAAATACAATTCTTGGATTGCAAGCATTTCAAATCTCTCTCAGCACTTCTTAAAAAAATCTGAAACTCTTGAGATCTAAATTTAGCAGCATCAGTTGAGTCAAGTAAATAAATAAGTGTATAGTACTCGAACACAGAGTGAATTTTAAGTGTGGTGTTAAAAATAGACTTCTTCATCTGCTGTATGTACAGTCAGGTGCATAAATATTGGGACATCGACACAACAAACGATATGTGCTTGAACTGCAGACTGCCAGCTTTAATTTGAATGTATTTATATCCAAATCCGGTGAACGGTGTAGGAATTACAACAGTTTGCATATGTGCTTCCCACTTGTTAAGGGACCAAAAGTAATGGGACAATTTCCTCATTATCCCAATTACAATTATTTGTTCCAATGTTTATGGACCTGACGGTGTGTGCATATGCATGGGAGATACAGCAGGGAACAAAACAAATGCTTTCAATAGATTCAGTGGAATATTTCTTGATAAAAGCATTGAAAAGTCTCTGTTTGTTTGTCAATGCCTTTGTGTATTTTGGTTGTTTTGATGTTGTGAGGATCTCAGAAATAGCTGAAATTATTCTGTGAAGTGATATGGACTCGTAATGCAGTCAAACCTTCTGTATGAATAATTATGGTGTCTGAAAACTAGGAGTTGTCATGATATATTGTTGCTGTGCTGATGATACTCACACATCTTTAGCTGACTCAGCTGGACCTGTGGAAGCAAACAAAACAAACCAATTAGTCATGCCACATGTTGTTTGATTAAATATACAGCTATAGGAAAAGAATGAGAAGTTGCTATTTATAGTTTGTGTCTATGAGTAGTACGTAATTAGTTTTAAATTGTAAACTACTGATAAAACTTCATCTAAATTCTAAATATTGTTATGATCTAGAGACTTTTAAGCCGTTGAATAATAAAAAGGAGGCGTTCTGTGATGTGTTTATGTTCATTTTCTTTGAAAAATAAAACACCAATATTTTTAAATACTTCAAAAGAGCCAAGAAACTAATATTTGGTGGTAAAAAAAAAACATTTTTTTTAATCACAACAAATAGGAAAGCATTCTAAAAAAACGTATTTCTGGGGAAAATATCTAAATTAAAATAGAGTTAAATACGCATATAGCTGGATAATACCCTAAATAATATTTTTATTCCTCTCATAAATCTGATTAACCCACTTAACACAATAATCTTGGGTAATTACCTTCTCATTATGATGTTTTTACAGTGTAATAAGCAACAAGAAAGGTGTTGTCAGGCAGATATGTCATTTTCTGATATGGCAAAGCTTTGTCCAACGCCTGGTCAATCAAACTATGAGTCATCAAGCGAACACTGTAATGTGTGTGTGTGTGTGTGTGTGTGCGCAAGTAGAGTTCTTGAAGTTAACTGACAGGTGGTTAGGCATCTATTAATAGCAAATATAATGGTAGGCAAGAAGAATTCATCATAGCAGAATATATCTGTTCTCAAATATAGCATGCTGTGTCTATCTATCTATCTATCTATCTATCTATCTATCTATCTATCTATCTATCTATCTATCTATCTATCTATCTATCTATCTATCTATCTATCTATCTATCTATCTATCTATCTATCTATCTATCTATCTATCTATCTATCTATCTATCTATCTATCTATCTATCTATCTATCTATCTATCTATCTATCTGAACAACAGCTGTATAAAACAACAATCAACATGACTATACTTATAGATCACCCATTCATTGAATTCCTGCAGACACAAGGCTGATTAACAATGCAAATAACATCTTTTCATGCCCCCACGAGGCTTACAATGATATTCAAAATGACAGTGTTTCAAGACCCTCACAAAAGGGTTCATATTGATTCATGCCCATTCCTGCCACAGCTCGTTTATGTGTGTGTGTGCGCGCGTGTGCGTGTAAACCCATGTGAAATGACTCATACAGTGCCAAAGCGCTGTTCAGATTGTCGTCTAACTCTCCTGATTTGACAAAAATGACTGAGGACAGAACGTTCACACACACACAAACACACGTCCAGCCAGGAGAGACACGTCAGTCTCGTAAGAGCTTCACGGACCACATGCAATCCCTTCCTAGTGGTGTAAACAAACCCTATTCATGAATATCATTGAGTCGGAATGGAGCTCCAGGCACAGTGTATTCGGCAAAACTATCATTGCCTCTATTTAAAGTGGATCGATGTGAATGATTTAGTTCTGACAGACATTCGTTTGTAACATCAACATCACAACAATGTGTTTTGCATTAAAATTGAATGGACTAGTGTCAAAAAACAACAACATACAGACTTGGACAAACACAAATCAAGGCAAGAAAGCTTCAGACGTACCTGGGGTTGTGCTGGCAGCAGTGGAATTTCCACAGCCCATGGTTGAAACTTTGCTGAAGTGAATTTAAAAAGCTGCGAAGGCAAGAGATGGACGATGTTGAGGGGGAATGGCAGGGGGGGAAAAGAGGACTAGAACACTGGAATTAGTCAGGAGAGGGATGGAGGGATGAAGGGATGAGGAGAGACTGAGGATGACGGAAGTGCAGCCTGAATGTGTCTGAGCTGCTATACTTCCTGCACCATCCCTTGAGTCTCTCGGAGAGAGGCAGGACAATTATACTGGAGGAAAGAGAGAGAGAGAGAGGAGGGGGAGAACAGAGAGAGACAGAGAGAGAAGGGAGGGGGAGATGGAGGTGGTAAGAGGTATTCCTCCACCCTGCTAGGGTTGCCCAGGTAACAGATTGTGTGTGTAGGTGTGTGTGTGTGTGTGTGTGTGTAACTGTTGAAAAGGCAATGCTAATTATAATAATAAAAATGCAATGGTCAAATCCATATCACATTTAGATCAGTGGCTCTTTAACAGGGAACAAAGCAAACTTTTAGTTAATGGGAGGGGCATAAAATGACTTAATCCAATAATGCGCCCTATAACCTCACTTAGTATTCCTATAAGTCCACTAAAGGCTGGTTTATACTTCTGTGTTGAGTGATCGGCGTGACCAATTCGCCTGCCTTGCGCATAGTCGAGCATTTATACTTCTGCATGCTGTTTGTGTTGCTCTGCAATAACATTTCCGAAACACTAGCTGACAGTAGGTTATGTTCCTCTGTGTCGTGTTTCTTCGTGGGTGGTTTGTTTTTTCTAAACTCTACAATAATGTACAAATAGTTCTAACTTGCTCATTTAGAAGCAGGAACCGGCAGACGTGCAACAACTTTAATTATAATGTAAACACAAAATGACAGTTTCCATCTAGATCTACTGAACGGGAATTGACACTCGCTTCAACGGGCTCGTGCGTCTCTTGGTCCCGCCCACACTGATCTCAGCTACCAACCTGACCAATCGCAGAGTTTGCGCTACGTGTCATTGCGACGTGTAGTTAGATTTTTTTGAGAGGTGCACGTCACGGCAAGGGCTATGCGACCACACAAAGGCTGTGCCCAAGCATACACGTGCGCTTGACACAGAAGTATAAATCAGCCTTAAGGCAGTTCGCTTGAAGGAGTGAACAAAAACGAGTGAATACATTTAGAAACTGAATGGGGATATTACAGTAATGAAAAAAAATGTGAGTTCAGTGATAAATACAAAGCTTAAATTAGCAATTAGGTAATAGATTGTTTAGAAGCTTCAATTCATAGGACTGCACTGTGGATGCCATCTTGTCTTGTGGGCATTCCTTCGATAGTGCTATAAGGTTGTACACCTTTCATTGTGATGCATTGTGGGATTGAATGAGTGCACTTGAGAGCGTGTACTACAAGTGTCAGTGCCTTCAAATGGTCCCTACCAAATGATTCATTCGCTACATTTCCATCCACCTATTTTTTTTGCACATTTTGGATATGCACATAAAAAACTGGTTGATGGAAACGCAAAAATGCGCATAAATTTTGAAAAACATGCGCATAATTGAGTAGGATAAACTTTTTATTCGATAAGAAAAGATGTGCATAAACTACAATGGAAACACTTTTACCGAACAAATTCCAGTATGAAAAGTCATGTGATTTTGTTATAAGAGATCAAGTGATGATAAAAATGTGTGTGAATGGACAAACCAGCCAGCTGACCATATTGTAAAACATCTGAAATGCTGTTTTGGTCATTCTAAAACGCCTTAACCGTTTCATTGTTACTGTTATTATATTATTAATGACGTTTATGCGATATTCCAGTTTTGCGCATAAAGTTAATTCGCATTTCGGGATGGAAACATAGCTAGTGACTTCTTTGTTGGCTACATCTGTTCAGCTGCTTGCAAATATTTATTCAGACAGTCATTTGCAAGCAGCTCAGTGCACTTGGGGATGTGTTTAAATCAAGCATCAGAATGGGGAAGACAGTTCATTAAATGCCTTGTATCCACTGAGAGGTACAGTACAGTACATTTCAGCATGGGTCAATCTGATCAGGCTTGTCTTTCCCTTGCATTAAGTACTGTACCATTACTTGGTACTTGATATATGCCAAAAAGTCTAACTTGAATAAAGCAGTACAAGGCATTCATATATTTTGTCTTTAGCACACTGAAGGGAAGAGCAAGCACATTTAGAGAGGAACTGGCTTGTGCTTTCCACATGGTTACAGTTAATTTATACTTATGCGTCAAGATTATGTGGTAGGTTCAATGTAGCCTTCACACAATTGCCTTTTGGCATACTCTGAAGTTTGATTTGTACTTGTGAGAGGTAACTTCTGCAACTGTTCAATAATGTTAATCATAAAAATAAACACATAAGTATCCACGCGAATCCCCACAATGAGACTCAAGACTTGTTAAACACTCACGCTGCCAGCTTCACTTCAGGATGGTCAAGATCCATCTACCTTGTTATCAACAGGTAATAGCGTGTTGGCTATTTTTTGGCACACTTGGTATCAGTTGAGCAAATCTGAAACATAATCTTGGATCCGGCCTTTATGCAGAGTAGACGGCTGTCATGTTCATTGATGAGGCAAGATTGCAAGACTGATTCCAGCAAAGAGCCCAGAGAAAGATGTGGTTGATCCTTTCAGTTAAGTCTGCAGCTTGTCTGGTGACCTTGGACCTGCACCTCCTCCACAACGAACACTTATTGTTCTCATGCCCTCTGATGTCTTAGGGCAGCTGTGGTCTAATAGTTGGAAAGTTAGACTTGTGATCGGAAGGTCGCAAGTTCAAGTTTCGACCTCGAGTTTGGCAGGGATTGTTGGTTGCGAGAGTGAACAACCTGCACTCTCAATACCATGGCTGAGATGAGCACCTCTGAGATTTCCTGATCTCAATCCAAAAACATTGTTTGGGATGTGCTGGAATGGGACATTTGTATCATGAATGTGTAGATAACATCCTCTTTATATGGACCAAAATTTCTAAGAAACGCATTTCAGTGCCTTGCTGAATCCATGATGCGGAAAATTAAGTAAGTTCTGAAGGTATAATGGGGTTTGGTTCTAGCAAGGTACACCTATTCTACAAGTATAGTAGCTTATATGGCGTCACATCCACAGTAAATGTCTCAGTATCCATGCTCTCAGCTTTTTTCCCTGTCAGCTTAGCAGGCAGGTGAGGACATCGACTAATTATACATGGATCTCTGAGTCGTGTGGAACAGAACAAAGAAGACCAAGACAGAACACTCTATTGATAAAACGCCTAGACAAAACCTCTGGTTTAATCCATCCTGAAACATTCAGGAGAAACACGGGCACACTTTAAAACTTGGGAGGTGTGTAAATTATTCACTGTATATGCAAATTCAGTTGCTTTCACACTTCTAATGTGCATACATTTATAGCATATAGCTTGTTTTGTTATTTCTCCCTCTCTCTCTCTCTCTCTCTGGTAATGAGTCACACACTTGGCCTTTTCACAACTATTACTTCCCTTCACCATGTGCCTCCACTTACATTTAGAACTTCCTGAGAACAGTTAATGGTATACAGTCATCAGGCCGGACTAGCTTCAATTAGACCTTAAGCTAGTCTGTGCTATTTTTAGTCAGGGGGGAAAAAGGTGGATATGTTTTCAACTTTCCCCATTACAGAAGCATATCAAAGAAACACAAGCAATACTTGTCTCTGTTCTTTTTTTAGTTGATAACGGGTGTATTGAATCACTTGAGCAGCAGAGGGCAGTGTGCTAAATCTGCTAACAAACGTCTGATGCTAATTTAAGTAAACAAATGAGGATTAGGCTCATATTTGTGAAACAAAATGGCCAAAAAAGGATTTAAGTGGCAAGAACCTGAGGAGAAATGTGCCTGAAAACAGCCTGAGAGGAAAGTGAACAAACAACATCCTAATTTGATGTCCTTAGCTTGTTGTCCTCCAGTAAATGGCGTCACAGGCTCGTCTTTATGTTGGAGTTAACCGAGATACGTCTAGTTTAGCTCTCTGGCCTTCAGGCAGGAGCGTTCGGAGAAAACAACAATTAAAGTCTACTCGAAAATAAGCCGAAATGGTTAACAGTGTGGAGGGGGCTTGATGGAAAGAGAAGAGGCTACGCAGTCCTCTCTTTACCATAATTGCAGACTTCCCCTCAATCAGAAGGTCTAGTACACAAACGATTCAAAATATTCCACTCATTGTTCACATGAACAGTTCAAACCGACTCCTTTAGCAGTATTTTTGTTGACCGAAAACAAAAAGATGCCTGAATTTCAGCACACACACACACAAACTGAAACAGAAACATAACTAAAGTCCCTATTGCAAATTTTAATGCAGACACAATCACCACAAAATTGATCATTATTACTCATATTCTGTAAGGCACTACCTGGTAAAGAAAGGCAAACAAGAAGCTTTACAATAAGCCATTGACACGCTCATAGCTAGACAACACAGAAGAACTGGCAGGAGGAGCGAGAGAGAAAGAATAGGAAAATCTTGGCAGTCGGGCTTATATTTACAGTTTAAAGGCATTTCCTGCTGTGTCCATCATGCTCAGAATGGGCGGTGCCAGCCTCTGATTGGCCGCAGTGTGACTCTTTGACACCGCCTACCAAAAAGGCAACACTAGTCACTCACACTAATGAAGTTCCGGAATAAAACAAAATCCTTTTGGCACATTTGAGTCCGAACATACAGGTGGGAAAACCGTACCATTCACAAATGACCAAATAAAAAACGTTAGTTAGACGACAGACTTACCATCAAGCTGCCTAACCATTATATCTTATTTTCTTTACTTCAATGAATTAAATTACACGTTAAACTAGATCATTTGATATACATTTATATATATATAAAACAACAGAAGCTTTAGATGGTTGCGGACAGCTGCGAAAAGATTTATTTCAACTTTGGTGAGCTCTAAATAAAAATATATCTTAAAAAAAAAAAGAATAGTACCGATAATGAACTAAATAAAAACTACTATCATGATTTAATTGGCATACGAGTCGCTCTCAGTCCAAACTATTGCTATTAAGGCAAACGCTATGATCGTTCGCATCTCATTTCATCACATTAACAGGATAGTTCTCAACCCAAAACAATAAAACAGATTTCTTTTTAAGAAAAGCATCTTTGATTGAATCCGAGTGTCGATTTAAAATACAAACTCATAATTGTGTGATAAAATAAGGCAAGCACGTGTCAAAGTGCACATATATATACGAAATCAAAGATGATACAAAACATAAACAAAATGCAACCGCGGGATCAGACGCAAAAGCATGTTTTCAGCCTTTGTTCTGATCAAAAATCCGAATTACAGTCGCTTGGCCTCTGTGCGAAATCAGAAACTGACATTATTGTATGATAAAAATATGCTTAAAATACTTGTGAGGGACAAATTAAGCACTGGCTTGGACGTCAGCATCACAAACACCAAAACAAACCACAAACTGAACCGCGAGCCCACAGGATGATACATCATACAAACCAGCAAGCACACAAGATGTGACATCATACGCACCACAAACTGAACCGGCGAGCAAACAGGATGCGACATCGTAATACCACAAACTGAACTGTGACGTCATCACAGGAAAACAAAGCGGAAAAAAACGAACAACAATCAATCCGTTCCGTTTCGCAGCCTCGAGTGTAAAAATATATTTACATATAATACTATTTTGAATTCATCTACACAGGAAGAATATACCGAACATCTGATTATTAGCGTAGCGGGACAAAAAAAATCAAAAAATCAAAATAAATGCTGGGTTTTTTCTCGTTGTGCAGGTGCTGATCTGAGAAGTACCATTGTGAGTGTTTTTCCACTATTATTCTCCTCAGCTCAGAGTTTATATTGGTCCCTCTGAATCCAAAATGATTCGTTTGCTTCCTTATTCTTTCACTCAGAGGCTCTATTATACTTAAGAGTCCTCAAGAAAAACGTCTTGGTTTTTTTAAGCCCAGTAAATTGAGCTTTGTCTTGGATTTAGTGGCACTAAAGATCGGTGACTTTATTCTCCAGAGCGGCGGCGATCTGTTGCAGTCTGAGGGTCAGTTGTTTGCTCTGGGCGGCAGGATCGTCCTCCAGCGACGAGATGATCTGAGAAGAAATGGATAGAAGGTTTGTGGTGTTTTAAGAGATATATACTGTAGAGCTGTATTTGAGTGAGTAGGGTAACGGGTGTTGTTTTAATCATATGCTGTGATGTGTAGTAATACTTACCCCATCATAGTACTTGCTGGCATACTGGTAGAGCTGGTGCAGTGCAGCCTGGGTGTTCAACTTATCTGTGTGAGACTGGAGAAATGTAGAGAGTTAGTAGTTTGTGATAATAAATGTTAAAAATAACAACATATAAAGACATAAAAAAATCTACATAAAACGCTAAATATAAAATGAAATTGCATTAAAAAAATTAAATATATTAAATATAAAATAATACATACAATAATATTCAAATAAGCTAAACAAGCAAAAACAAATAGACAAGTAAAACCTAAATCATAAACAATTACAATCAATAAATCATCAATCAAATAAAAATGGCAAAATAGAAATAAAAACAACAATATATAAATGACAGTTAATATTAAAACAGTTAATAAAGTCTAAACAAACAATATATAAAAATGTTTTAAATGTAAAATGATGAAACTAAATGAAATTAAATGATGGAAAAAAATAATTATGAATATAAAATGAACTAATTTAATGAAATTAAACATTACAAATGCTAAAAAAACTACAAAAAAATTAAACGTGTTCAAATTAAAGGTATCCAAAATTGAATTAAGTCAAATTAAATAAATTGTAATGAAATAGGCTAAATAAATACAAATTAAATTAAAAGTCAGGTGAAAAAAAAAATTTAATTGCACTAAAACAATTAAAAATCTAATGAAAATTTCAAAATTAAAATGAAATAAAGCACAAATAAATGCACTTACCCGTGAAATCTCTGCGAGGTGTGTGTTCATGTCTTGGTCACTGACTGGAACCATCTGCCGAATGCCTTTGTAATAACTGAAGAGCACAGAAAACTTCACTGATTAGTTTACTGTAATAACACACAATAATAAAAACCTACACAATAATAAAAACCTACTCATCAACCATCTTCTTGTACGTGGAGATTTCCTTTGCATAAAGCAGTTTGTTACTGGGAGACTCCTGTAAAACAAGACATCAAGGAGAGAAAACATGAGACTGAAAGAGCAGATGAATAGTGGGTATTGATGAAGCTGATAAATGATGAAGTGGTTTTGTTCACCCGCGTCAGTTTGTGCTCGGTTTTAGTGCAGGCGTCCATGAAGGTCTGAGCGATGACGGACAGAGACGCGTCAACTACTTCAGTCAGGTGAACATCGAAGATGAAGTGAGGATTCTTCAAGATGTTCACCCAGAAACGCAGAGGAAGACTGAACAAAAACACACACAGACATATGAAAAAATACTAATTAAAATAAAACAAATCAAATGACTAACAAATTGATTTACAAAGAGAGGGATTTTAAATATTATATCAATATTTACAGATAGAATTCCCAATATTGATAGGTGGGATTATTATATTAAGATAAAAGTGTCTGTCTGTCTGTCTGTCTGTCTATCCATCCATCCATCCATCCATCCATCAACCTATCCATCTATCTATCTATCTATCCATCCATCCATCCATCCATCCATCCATCCATCCATCCATCCATCCATCCATCTATCTATCTATCTATTTTAAAAAATCATTATCATCAATAACTAATGGTAAAAAACAAACAAAACAAAAATAAAATAATAATAGCAAAATGTTAATCAATTATTATTATTAATTAAATAATTAAATAATAATAATAATAATAATAATTATTATTTATTTTATTATTCTTTTTTTAATAATATTTCTTATTTTTATAATATTTGTAAATGTAATTCCCAAGAAAATAAATCTTTATAAGAGTAATAAAATACCCCCCCACCCCCCCCCCCCCCCCCAAAAAAAAAAATACAGATTTTAAGATTGGTATTATCAATATTTATAGGTAAATTTATTAGAATAATGTGTTAATTATCATGTTTATCGTAATTCAATATTGTGCATTATTTTATTTATTTTGTATGAAAAATAAATAAAACTACTACGTTTCTTCAATACACACGTTTTAGGATATGATAAAAGAAATGTACATATTAAAAATGCCAAAATTACAAATAAAAACATAATTTAAAAAAAGTTGTTATTATCAGAATAAAAGTCTCGATGCAAGTTTATTTACTGTAATTATTATTCAAAACCGTTAAGTGTTTCTAACCTGTTGGTCTTCCATATGTGGATGGTCTCTTCATCAACGTTGTCATGTTTTTGAGCTTGTTCATCCAAGAAGTCAAAGAAATACTTGACGGCTGGAGGAACCACAGTCCCTGAACACAACACACTGCGGAAGAAATCATCCACAAACTGCTGCAGAGTTCCCTACAAACACAAACACAACACAATACAATAAAAACAAAAACTACAAAACAATGAAGAACAAGTTTTGATCCTTAAAAAGGTTATCAATAATTAGCTTGTGCCATTTTCCAAAAATTAAAACCAAGCCATAAAATACAAACAACTTGCTGGCTCAAAAAATTAATAATTACAATAAAATGACAATTTTAATTATAAAATGTTTGTATTATTAGTATTCTTAGATGGAATTAATTGTATACTTAATATAGTATACATAAAAAGACAAAACAAAATAAAGAACATTTTAATAAAATAAACTATATTTATAGGCATAATTGCAGGAAAAAAATTTGTTTATTAATAATTTAAAAACTAAAAAAAAAAAAATAATAAAAAATAAAACTATACATAAAACAAAAAAAAAACAAAACACAACAAAACCAAAAAACATAAACAAAAAACAAAACGAAACACAGCACACAAAAACACAAAACGAAACAAAAAAAAACACACAACGAAACACAAAACAAAACAAAAAACACGAACAAAAAACACAAAATGACACAAAATAAAACTAAATTAAACACAACAAAACAAAACGAAACAAAAATAACACAAACAAAAACAAAACACAAAAAACACAAAACGAAATGGACACAAAATGAAACAAAATAAAACAAAACGAAATACAAAACACAACAAAAACAAAACAAGCGGCTGGCTGACCTTCATAGAGAGCAGTCTGGTCAGGTAGATCTCAGTAATGGCTTTGGTGGTGGCCTTGTCCTTCATGCTCCCTCTCTTAGATTTGACCTCCTCCAGCTCGTCCGCCGGTCTCACCAAGTGAAAAACTTTATCATCCTCCAGCAATGCGTTTCCTGCTCCACACAAAACAATCATGTCTGACTGCTCTTAAATACCCTCATTCTGCCATTACTTTGGCTTCAGATTTAGCTGGTGATTTGTTTGGGTGGTTAAACGGCATCAATAGGAGATAATGAGGATCTTGTGATATTTTGAGGGACTCACTTTCTTCATGGTTGTCCATGTTCTGGTCGAAGGACTGCTGGGTGTGCAGGACTCGGGATAAGACCAGGGTGGCTCCGTCTCGCACCTGATACAATACACATATTACATTAAACATCAACTAGTAATAATATGAAAGCAAAGTTTCTAAAGTAAAACATGATTCTTAAAGATGTCATTTAATGCACATAACATCACACAAAAATAGAGAGTGATTCTTAAATTGAAAAAATAAAGACAACACTTAAAAAAAATAATAAAATAACAAAAACAAATAACTAAATAACTAAAAGTTCTGCAGTTTATTAAAATAAAAATAATGCAAAAACATTTAAAATACCCTGGAGAATAGCATAATTTTTGCCCATATTATTAAGAACATATTACATAAAATATTAATATAAAGACTGGCCAGATTAGTCAGCAACATTAAACACAAGTTAAAACTCAACTTCAATCGGTTTTCATCTACATTAAGTACAGAGTACAATCAATAAAATAAAGCAAGCTATATATTATAAAGTACAAAGTAGCAATCGATAAAATAAAATGCATTTAAAAAGCCCTGTGATTGAATGAAATAAAATAAAAAACATTCAAATGGGATTACATCAAAATAAAAATAAAGCACTGCAGTTTACTAAAATTAGAAAGGCACAACAAAACAGAGTAAAATAATATAATAAATCCCTGCAGCTGACTAAAGAAGGTCTACCAAGGAAGATCTTTTTTTTAGCTAAATTATGCAGTTCAATCAATAAAAAACATGATAAATTATTAAGCACACAGTGCCAATCAATCAAATAATGCTTAAAAAAGAAAAATAAAGTCCAATGATAAGGGGAAAACACAAAAAATTAAACAAATCAGAGATATAAAAAAAAAAACATCAAATCCCTAAAAAGCTGACTAAAATCTAAAATAAATTAATATAATAAATAAGCAAAAAAAACAAAAAAAAAACAATGTGCTTCAATAAACTAAAATAAACAAAAGAAAACACTATAAAGATTTTAAATAAAGCCTAATTATATATTTTAAATCTTAGGTCTCAAACTTAATTCCTGGAGGGCCAGAGCTCTGCACAGTTTTGCTCCAACCCTGATCAAACACACCCGATCCAACTAATCAAGTTGGTCAAGATTACTCTTGAACACCTTAATTAGTTGGATCAGGTTTAAATGTTTTTGATAATTTAGGCTCAAATATCACTATAAACGGTCCAGATTTGTCAGTAACATTAATACAAAAATAAAATGAGATTTAAATCAAACTAAAACTAAATACAATTAAATGGATTAAAAAAAAGAAAAGTTATTTCTTTAGTAATTAATAACACAAAATAAAAACACATTTGATTACATAATTAAAAAAATTATGATTAGGTAAAAAAAGAAATTTGGTAATTAGGTAAAATATTTAAGAATTAGGTAAAATAAAAATGCAGAGATATGTCAGAAACAGTAAAGATGAGATGAGAAAATCCAGGGTAGATCCTATTAAATCTAAATTAAGCAAGGAATACCAAGCAATAAAATGAAATCAACAATTTTAAATCAAAAAACAAATAACTGTAATATTTACTAAACATTTATATTAAATAAGATCTTTCAATTCTTATTTAGGTCAAACTGGTGATGGATGAGGAAAGTGCTTTGAGTGTCCATAAAAGCGCTATATAAATGTAAGGAATTATTATTGTTATTATTATTATTATTATTATTCCACTTCCAGCTTCAAAACGCAAACATGCACATTATAATTAATATACAAACCCATTATAATGTATATGCAAATGCTAACATTATAATTAATATACAAACCCATTATAATGTATATGCAAACACTAACATTATAATTAATATACAAACCCATTATAATGTATATGCAAACACTAACATTATAATTAATATACAAACCCATTATAATGTATATGCAAATACTAACATTATAATTTACATACAAACCCATTATAATGTATATGCAAACACTCACATTATAATATACATACAAACCAATAATAATGTATATGCAAAACTAACACTATAATTAACATACAAACCCATTATAATGTATATGCAAACACTAACACTATAATTAATATACAAACCCATTACAATGTATATGCAAACACTAACATTATAATTAATATACAAACCCATTATAATGTATATGCAAACACTTACATTATAATATACATACAAACCAATTATAATGTATATGCAAAACTAACACTATAATTAATATACAAATACATTATAATGTATATGCAAACACTAACATTATAATTAATATACAAACCCATTATAATGTATATGCAAACACTTACATTATAATATACATACAAACCAATTATAATGTATATGCAAACACTAACATTATAATTAATATACCAACCCATTATAATGTATATGCAAATGCTAACATTATAATTTACATACAAACTCATTATAATGTATATGCAAACACTAACACTATAATTAATATACAAACTCATTACAATGTATATGCAAATGCTAACATTATAATTAATATACAAACCCATTATAATGTATATGCAAACACTTACATTATAATATACATACAAACCAATTATAATGTATATGCAAAACTAACACTATAATTAATATACAAATACATTATAATGTATATGCAAACACTAACATTATAATTAATATACAAACCCATTATAATGTATATGCAAACACTTACATTATAATATACATACAAACCAATTATAATGTATATGCAAACACTAACATTATAATTAATATACCAACCCATTATAATGTATATGCAAATGCTAACATTATAATTTACATACAAACTCATTATAATGTATATGCAAACACTAACACTATAATTAATATACAAACTCATTACAATGTATATGCAAATGCTAACATTATAATTTACATACAAACTCATTATAATGTATATGCAAACACTAACACTATAATTAATATACAAACCCATTACAATGTATATGCAAACACTAACACTATAATTAATATACAAACCCATTATAATGTATATGCAAACGCTCACATTATAATTTATATACAAACATGTTATATTGTATATGCAAACACTAACATTATAATTAATATACCAACCCATTATAATGTATATGCAAATGCTAACATTATAATTTACATACAAACTCATTATAATGTATATGCAAACACTAACACTATAATTAATATACAAACCCATTACAATGTATATGCAACACTAACATTATAAATAATATACAAACCCATTACAATGTATATGCAAACACTAACACTATAATTAATATACAAACCCATTATAATGTATATGCAAACGCTCACATTATAATTTATATACAAACATGTTATATTGTATATGCAAACACTCACATTATAATGTGCCAGCGTGTTCATCCGTTTCCACCTTCCCTCCTTCTGTGAGGTCAAGTCCATATCAGACAGAATCTGCCCTGTAGAACCAGGACGCCACTCTGTGGTAAAGAGAAGAAGTGCAGTTCACAACACAATACCACAAAGCCACGACTAAACAACTCGAGAAGAAGAAAATCCCTGCCTGTTTCCCCCATACACTCCTTCTTTTAACCAGATTCATTTGTCTGATGGATGAAGCGAGACATCGACTTTAACAATTCAGCACATTTGCAAGAGCAACTCATTAAGAAGCGACCGACATGCACAAAATCCCACCATTAATCAAACCCACTATCTGTTCAGAGCACATCGGCCTCCTCCACTACTCTTAAACGCACTGCGCTGTTAATAAAAAGAGCTATTTAAGCGTGATGCTTCCATAAAGTTGGAGGATTTGGGAAATCTTACTGCTGTAATGAATCACAAGTGTCATATGGTGGAAAAAAACTCAAAACTTATGCTAACCCAGAGCGACGCTGTCCACCACGGGCCTCTGGGAATATGGCAGATTCCTGTACACCTGCTCGATGATCTTCTCCTTCACCTGTGAGATGGTGTCGCAGTTTAGCACTTTGACTGGGGTCACGTCCGGACCCTCACCGTGAACCAGCACCTGTAGGGTCTGAATAGATTCAAAAGGCGTTAGTTTACTGAGGAGATGATCAAATCATTCATTACAGTGCAAGCAGGTTTGAAAAAAAAAATATGAATTCAGAAAATAGGCCAATATCCTTTTCTTTTTTTACATTTTATTACTTGTGGGTGTTTTTACTAGTTAATTGATGTAAGTGATGATTGTGAAATAAAGTAAAATGACATTATACTCAAACATACTTCATATAGTGAACTAAAAAGCAATAGGAAAGAGTACTGAATACTGAAAGAGCTGCTGGAGCAAGCTAAATCTTACCTGGTTTGCAAGCTTTTTAGGATTCATAAGCCTGAAATGTTCTGAAAATTCTTATGTTCTACTAAAGCATGAAATGTTTTTTATATTTTTCTGTCTTTGAGGCCAAGGGCGGACAAAAAAGTATTGGTATCCATGTATATATTGTCATAGTTGTCTGAATTGTATCCATTAAATACTGTACCTTCCTTTATGACATTATTAAGATGAATTTGTTCTCAAAGTTTAACTCTGATTCCTTGTCATGTTTTATTCCCATTTTCTAAACTGCAGTGAATAAACTGATGATGTGAGAAAAGTGTGAAATGCTAAATATGTCTGAATAAAAATGTTTGACCGCAGATGCATCAACCCAGACTTTCTTTATACAAGGAAACCTTGGCCTGTCTTTTTTAAATCAATATCTGAGTTTCCATCATAACATGAAGCAAATCTTTTCAAAGTTTACAAAAAAAAGAAAAAAGAAAACAAAAGGTTTGTTTATCCATAAAGTTGTTAGAGCAGCTGACTTTAATATTGGTTACCTAGTAAACAAACGTTAAACAAGGCAAGCATAATGGAGACAGCTGATTAATCATGTGGTTGTGATGTTTGCAACGTCAGAGTTTATGCTGCAAATGAGTTTCAATCTCCTATTATTCACATATACTTTTCTGCACAAAACTAAAACCACCTCAAGTAAGCTTAAATTTTTTTTTTTGCAAATTAAGGGATGTTTTTAAATTCCCCATTTCCATCATTAAGTTCTTATGTGATACATCAAAACGTGCATTCACAGAGTGATGGAAACATAGCTAATGAAAGGGGCTGCGTGATACTAGAAAAATCTGATATTTTATTTTTCTGCGATAAATATTGCGAAATGAATACAGTTTAAATAGCTCTATTTGATGGTTTTCTGTGGAGTCCAACAGTATTAAGGGACAGAAATTGTATAATCACAATGCAAAAATTGTAAAAATATGGTTTTGTTTACAACATTAGAAGAAATAAGTCAAACTGAGAGTTAAAGCATGCTAAATTATCTACCAGTGGAGTTAGTGAAATAACCTTGTTTTCCCTTTGAAATGTAGACATTTGGACAAGAAACAAAACAAAATTCTAAGTAAGAAAAGTCCATAAATTCCATATAAATACAGTAATTAAATACAATTCTGTAGTTGAATTAAATACAATGCCTGTTCAACTATAATTCAGATTCAACTTTGCATATCTTGCGATGTAACCATTGCGGATGCACACATTGCAATATTGATGATAAAAACGATATATTGTGCAGCCCTTCTAATGAAACTATAATTTGTAATTATTGATAAATCAGCTTACTGCACATGCAAACCACATTTTTTAAAACTGTGCATATACAGTACAATGTATAAGCAGCTCGCACATGAGCTTTGAATCGTCTTTTCATTTTTTCTACTTTGATCATCCACAAATAGTACTGAATCAGGCACCATTACGATCAATACAAATTTCTGAACTCAAAAAAATAGGATTTAAATGGGTTTTCAAGAGTAAGTATAAGAAATGACTGAAAATAAACTGAACAAAATGTCCAGAAAAAACACTATGCAGTTTGTTGACTAAAGCACAAGAGCAGTGGAACACACCGCTGACTAGTTTGTGCTGTGGTAAAAGTTGAAAATAGTTATTGAACAATAGCAATATTCGGCTCTGTGGATATTCCACTCATGTGCATTTATGTTTAACATATGCATAACCGCACATACTCAATAGAAAATCAAAATCCACTCAAATATCAAGCAGATCTCTGTAGAATAACTTATCTTGTTCCTACTGCTTGCAATAGCACTACTGCTGTCATGGCACCTCTCGATTCGGTCACTGTCAATAAAACTTTACTCTCAATATAATCTGGTTGTTTTATTGGTTTGTTTATGTTTTAAACAGTATAATTCAAGTTACTGAGCTAAATTTTAAAAAGTCTTACAAAATTACTTTTATATTACTTAATAAAATAATAAATAATTATTGATTAATTAGATTTTCGGTGACGCAATAGTAGTGCTGTCGCTTCACAGCAAGAAGGTCGCTGGTTCGAGCCTCGGGTGGGTCAGTTGGCGTTTCTGTGTGGAGTTTGCATGTTCTCCCTGCGTTTGCGTGGGTTTCCTCCGGGTGCTCCGGTTTCCCCCACAGTCCAAAGACATGTGGTACAGGTGAACTGGGTAAGCTAAATTGTCCATAGTGTATGAGTGTGAATGAGTGTGTGTGGATGTTTCCCAGAGATGGGTTGCGGCTTTAAGGGCATCCACTGCGTAAAAACGAGCTGGATAAGTTGGTGGTTCATTCCGCTGTGGCGACCCCAGATTAATTAAGGGACTAAGCTGAAAAGAAAATGAATGAATGAATAATTCGATTTTCGGCCAAGTATATCCAGAAAGTTTTCAGCGTGGAATTAGAGTATTAATAGTATCGATAATATAATAAATACCCAACAATAATTACAAGTCAATTACATACTGTAGGTATAAATCTCTGATGCAAGTTAGCAAAATGAACCAGTCATTTTGTTTGTTTTCCCGAGATTTCATGAATGGCTCTCGGCAGAGTGTTTTCCTCCAGCGGATAATGGCTGTTCGGTCCCTGAAGAGCAGTGTTACGCTCAGCAATGAGATTACAGACTCACTGCTGGCCAATGAAACGGTGTTAGGAGAACAATGATGGACACACTAACATCATCTCTCCACTTTCCTACAGCGAGAGCCGTTCTTCTATTAACAAGCTTTCTGCTGAACGGCTCCCTTACCCACTATTTCAGGAATATTAGGGGGTAAACAGACATTAGGCGCAAAATATGTCTTCCAGGTAATTGCATTATGAGAAATTACAGTACTCACCAAAATGCTGTACTCAACATCATCTCCCAGAAGCCCCGTGTCGTTGAGAGTGTACTTGGCTTTCTTCATCTTGGCATCAACGGGGCCTTTTTCCACCTGGTGTTTAATGGCCTTAAAGAGCTTATAGAGCGGCTCGCCGGCTGAGTCCTGTGAAAACACATGAGTCAGACTTCACCTGCGGAAAACATCTTCTGCCTTTCTAGCCTAAGCACAATTGCTCACCTTCAGGAACTGGTAGAGACAAATCGACATCCAGTTGCACAACATTCTCTCAACAACCGTCTCGGATCTAAACAGGAAACAAAGACCGAAAATATGCTGTCAGGTACAAGCAATTGCTGAGAAACGGTTCAAGGGTTTGTGAATTGTTTTGCTTTTTTTTGATTCATGACGATACTTGATTATTACAGGTGTTGGTACTTAAAATGCTATGAAAAATATTTTCTGAATGTCTATTTTCAGTGGATGGCTTGAAGCGCAAAACAATAGGAGAAAGAGACGTGGAGAGGTCTGAGGAATCCTGTCATAAATATGAAACTACCTGTGTAGCAAATTGTGATGGAACTAATCAAATGAATAAATGAATAGATAAATCAAAAGTATAAATAAATAAGTAAATGAATGAATAAATAAATAAATAGTAAAAAATAAATAAATAAATAAAATAATAATAATGAATAAAAAAATAATAAAATAATAAGAAACAAATAAATAGTAACAAATAAATAAATATTAAAAATAATAACAATGAAGAATAAATAACAATAATAATAAATAAATAAACAAATAGTAAAATAAATAAATAAATATCAAAAACATTAATAATAAAATAATAAATAATAATAATAATAAATGATAAAAATATTAATAATGAATAAATAAACAATAAAAATATTAATAATAAATAAATAAATAAATACATAAATAAATAAATAAATAAATAAATAAATAAATAAATAAATAAAAATAACAATTAATGAATAAAATAAAAAATTTATAGTAAAAAAAATTTATAAATAAATAAAAATATCAAGCCTGGTCACATTTATTTTAAAGTACAACTCTTGCTGTTGACAAACAATAACTATGATTTTAATCAAGTCAAGTCAAGTCGAGCTTTATTGTCATTTCGCTACATGTGTGGACATACAGAGAAACGAAATGTCGTCTCTTGCAGGACAACAGTGCTACAAAAATGAATCATAAATACAAACACAACACTGGACATAAGAGCTATAAAAAAACTATGCATAACTAACATATACTATAAGATACTTAACTATACACAAGACGGGCTATACAAGTACTTTTATATGAGACTGAACAATGTTGTGCAGGATATTATGCAAGAGAGGTATTTAATGTGAATATTGTGCAAAAGATGTATTTAAAATACAATGTTTAATGAAATAAACATCATTTTCATTATCGAGTTCTTGTAAGATGGAGTTTAGAAAAAGTGTCAGGTGCATAAGAGAAAAGAGTGATTCTACAGGTGGTTTGTCAATCCCACTCAACTGTATGAAGCACAATTTGAAATGCACATTGTTTCCAAGAGAAATGGAGAAATTAAGAAAGTGTCTATAGTGCAAATGCGCAACCTGGTGCAAGAGTCAGAGAGATGAGAGGGTGTTTTAGCTCAATAAACTCCTAATTTACAACGTATTAATTGTTATTAAGGTAGTAGCATACAGAACATGTAGTTATTGATTATATATTATAATTACTATTTAATTACTAAATTACTACATATACTAATAGCTAATAAACAGCTAATATCTTAATAATAGGCAGGTATTGGCCATTATTCATTCATTCATTTTCTTTTCGGCTTAGTTCCTTTATTAATCCGGGGTCGCCACAGTGAAATGAACCTCCAACTTATCCAGCACGTTTTTGCCCTTCCAGCTGCAACCCATCTCTGGGAAACATCCACACACACTTATTCACACTCATACACTACGGACAATTTAGCCTACCCAATTCACCTGTTATTGGCCATTATATTAGTTTAAAATAAAATAAAATAAAATAAAATAAAATAAAAAAAAATAAAATAAAAAAAAATTTAAAAAAAATAAAATAAAATAAAATAAAAAATAAACCTAAAAAAGGAAAATAAACATTTGGGAAAATAACAAATTATACAGAATCCTAGCAAAGCATTCAACAAACAAACAAACAAACAAACAAACAAATAAATAAATAAATAAATAAATAAATAAATAAATAAATAAGATAGTAAATTTTTCACAATTTCCAAACAAATGACTATTATGAGTGGTTTAATTGTGAAAAAAACACTTCCGTAAATAATTAATAATTTACAGCATTAGCGAAAAGGAAAATATGTTCATAAGTGAGAATATAGAAGCAAAATGGACACAACTACAATATACCTAAATAAAATCTGATTCCAACCAGAAATCATAACAAATGGAGACATATTAAGCTTTCAGATGCTATAGTACTGCTTATGTGTGTAGTGTGGTTTCTAGAAAACCATTTAAAAGCACAAATCAGAAAAGGGCCAAGTCTGATATATTACAGTGCAAAAATTAGACAATATTCCTCATTCTATCAACCTACAAAGAAACAAAATGCCAAGTATAATTGCTTAAGGCTTCTTTACACAGGCAAATTAAGTCTGCTCTAACCCTGCTCAGTAATTCAAGAGTAAATAGAGTCATGCCACCTCCGAGCTGCATAAAACGCTCTATATAACAACACCTAAGTGCCACTTAAGAAGCACTTCTTTGCATTATAAATGTAACATCGACACATGAGCTGGCATACGTTCTGACCTGCGGAGCATGAGTTTGGGGTTCTTGCTGTGAACATATTCCTCCATGAGCTCCAGCAGGAGGGTCCTCATGATGTCCGTGTAGTACTCCAATTTGCCATGCAGCGCCACCGTCAACAAGGAGGCAAAGTAAACCTTATTCCTGGCATTGAACTCCTGTCGGCCCTCCAAGGTACGAATAAACTACAGTGCACAGAAAACAAGTCAGAGAATACATCAAATCCAGTAGTAAGCAGAGCAAACTGAATATTATGTTGGAGATGTAAAGATCTGCCCGCCAGAAATCATAATCTGACATTTTATTTGTTTTCATTGCCGAAACTGAAGCATATGCCATGCTAACTTTAACAAATTCAACAAATATTGACCTTCCTAATGATTTCATACGTTTGTGATTTCAACGTTCACTAAAAAGATTTAATTGATAATTAAATAATAATACTTTTGTTATCTTTTGCTATTATTATAACTCAGAGTTTTATGTTTATTTGTTTTTTGAAACTTTATTTAAGATTTTTCAAGATTTTTTTTCAGAACAACCCCTTCCCCAACAATTGATCCCCTTACAGATGAGGAAATAAATAAAAAGGACTAATATACGAATTTTAAAAATTAAGTAAGAAAACTAATACAAAATAAATAAAAAAAGTACTGCCATCATAAATACTTTTCAGGGAATACATTTGTACATCAAGTTAAATTGTGTTACATTGTAGTTACCTCAGATTACATTGCTAATAGGTTAGTTAACCTCTATAGAGTTTTATGTTTGTATGTGTTACTTTAATCTGTGAAAGCATTTATCTAAAGCTATGTTTGTTTGTCTGTTTGTTTGTTTTTTGCCACGTAAGCAAATTATAGTTATTTTATGGCAAGATTAATATAGATAAAAACCTGTTACTTAATACATATTACATAATGACAGCAATTAAGTGTTGTTACAACAATTACTTCAATAAGATGTGAAACAAAAAAGTATAATAAATAAACAAAGCAACATTTTGTTGTTTAAAATGTTTTGTTTAGGAATCTAAAAGGGAAACCTTTTTTCAGAAAATATCAGATGTTATTTTTTGTTTTGTGATAATCTCCAAATTAAACATCAAATATCAACACAGCTGCTTTATTTACAACAATAACAAAATAAACGCTGATATTTCTACTGTTAGATGCGCCACCTACTGGAAGAAAGTAAATTAGCCTTTTTTTCAGCCCGTCTACTGTTTTTGTTTTGAACAGGAATGTTTTAAGTAGCATAATTTCATATAGCCAAAATGATCAAATATTAACTTTTGACATAACATTTTGAAATTATACACTAATTAATATTTGATATGCAAATACAATTTTAAATGAATGAGATAAAAATTGAAAACAGAATCAGGCAATTTACTTGCAGAAAATAAAATAAAATAAAAAATAAATAAAATCAGCAAACAAAATCAGCCCCCAAAAAACTAAATTAACATCTAAGCGTCACTATTTTACGTAAAGTCTCTCACATTGATGAGGAAGGTTTTGCTGTTCAGGAGGTTGGAGAACTGGTTGAGTGCCTGATCTACGATGGCTCTGCGGTTTTCTGGGATATCTAGCTTGCCGGTGATCATGACATCATTGGCTTCGTCTTTTGAGGGCAGGAAGAAAACGCGGTCAGTGTAGTTCTTGTAGTCCAGGAATGGCATTCGAGCTTCGCTCAGATCACTTGTGTGGTCCTCCATCTCTATCATTAGATCTATAAAAACAGACAATTGTGCATTTCTGTATATAAATTGAAGCTTGGTTGAAAATATTGGTTGTTCTTCTAAAAAGCTTATATTAGACAATGAAACAAGAGAAAAAAACAACTTTATACTACAAAAAGCTCTCAAATCTCTCAACATTTTTAAGTAAAATTATTAATGCACAATATATCGGCAGCCATATCGATATCGGATGAAAATTTTTGTTTTTATTGTTAATCTTTATCGGTCTGATATCAAAATTAGGCTGATATCTTTAATCCGATAAATTACGTAATTGTACACAACTGCCTGCCTTGTAAGCACAAGAGCATCTTGCGGTATTGCAGTAATAAAAGTGTCAAATGACTAACAATTGTACATTACTGTAACACTTTTTATTTGAGAACATTTGAGCTGGTTTCAGTTCTTAGTTCTTTCATTTTCATTTTATTAAAATATATTTAACTTGTTTGTTAATTAAATCCTGTTTTGTTATTTAACCTATTATTTTATGCAAGAGTCAAGTTGCTTGTTAATTTGTTATGCAAAGAAAATGAAATAATTTACTTTTGGCAAGCAGATTTATGTAAAATTGTGAATATAGGTCTCTATAATCAGCTTGCAATTTTTTAATTATTGCTTTTTTTTGCTTCGAGTAGGCTATTTTAAGATCAGTTCAAACTTTTATGAAGTTTTTAAAGTAAAATCAGTTGTTCACTGTACAAAAATATCAGATTGTTAAATATTTATATTTATCAGTTAATATATGGGTTCTCGACCTCCAAATCAAAAGATTTATCGGTATTGGCTCAAAATCCATATCGGTGCACCCTATTATTAACTATTTGAGAACAAAAAGCCTATAAATGTGAAAGGTTTAAGATCTCACCTGTGAACTCCTTTTTACAGCGATCACGAACGCTCTCCTCCAAATTGGCCAACTGATTTTTGATCTTCTCATATTCTCGTTCTGCCTGCTGGCTTTTTCTCCTAACAAATGAAAACACAAACATTATTTCTTACTTATTCAAAATCTAATTCAAAGTGTATTATTTTGAAAAACTTGTGGCTGTGAATCAAAGTAATTTTTCACCTTCTTAATTTACTCTAAATATATGGGTTATTAATAATGCATTAAAATAGCTTTATTTCTTTGTAATCGAACAGGGAATCCAGATAATACAGTTATGGAAATAAAAAAATGAAAATTCTCTGAGTTTATAAGAATAGCTTTGAGTAAAATGTTAATATTTGTTTTATCCAAAAGACTTTCAAATAAAAAATGAGTCAATTATGAAGCATTTTATTCTTTCCAAAAATACAATAGGTCAGAAAAATGAATAGCTTCACTTGTTGACTGAAAAACTTCAGTTTCGTACTTTTCTGAAATAATAACATTAGTACTAATATAATTAACATACACAAATATGAGCATGTTTGAATACATGACACATTTCTGATACATCATACAAATATGCTCTAAATCAGTGTTTCTCAACCACATTCCTGGAGGACCATCAGCTCTGCACATTTTCCATGTCTCCTTAACCTAACACAGCTGATTCAGATCATCATCTCGTTAGCAGAGACCGAAAAACCTGTAGACAAAGGAGACATACAAAACATGCAGTGGTGGTGGTCCTCCAGGAACCTGATTGAGAAACACTGCTCTAAATTGCAACATTTTAAATTTCAATGTTAAATTAATGTCATCAGTAGTTTACAGAATTAAAAAAAATATATGTAATTCCTAAAACTATAAATAGCAGATGCAGACGAACTGAGAATTATTAAGCGGTCGCTTCGATTTTCCCATAGCTGTGGTTATTTGCTTTAGTAAATCAAAGTAAATTTGAATGTGTTTTAATTTGCATAGTATTTTTTATATGCTGACTAGGCTTGTCGCGATAGTCAATATATTGACTTATCGCGCGATATATAAAAATGAGGGCGGTTAATTTTGGAGGCGCGATATATATTAAAGAAATTTAAGATGGTGATAATGATGATGATGATCATTGGCTACATAATATAACAAGCCAAGTTTTTTGTCGAACGTGCTGCATTCTGCTTTCAGTGGAAGGTGGAGCTTATGCAGCATCTCCACACACGCTGCGCACAGAGAGAGTGGATAGTGGAGGTAAAGATAAGAGGCATACCCACTGACTCGTGTTTAGAAACTACATTCAGTTAGGATAAACAAGTCGCGATGGACTTAGTTTCAAAGCCACAGTCTTCAGCTATGGTGTGGGAACATTTTGGCTTTAAGCTGAATGAGAAATCCGCTAATATGTGTGCTAATGTGAACGAGCCGATATGTCGAATTTGTTTCAGAACAGTGGCAACGAAAACACGAAACACAACTAACCTTAAATCACCCCTAAAACATAACCATCAAACCCATTTTTTTAACATGGGAACAACAACCGCAGTTGGTACTGGGGAGAGGTCTTCCAGACAGTTAACTGTAACGAATGTATTTACCTGTCAGAGCAAATATAAATGTGACTGCGCGAAAATGGCACACACTCATAGACAGATACCATTATATAGCTAAAGAGATGTAGCCGTCAAACACGCTCGAAAAACATTTAACAAACAGTCCTGTCTTGGAATCGGCCTGATTATTTAAAAAAAATGGCACCTGAGATGCATTAAAAATCTATACTTTTTTCGTTTACATCTACTATTTATTATTACTAATTTGTTTTTAGATAACTTTTTTCATGTTTCAATTTCAAATGTCTAAATATTGTTAAAATAAAATGTTCTTTGAAACAGTGTACCTGAATTATTACAGTATTATGTATAAAATGTTTTTATTAGTGATATAAGTGATAAAGTGGCAATAATATCGTTTATCGCAATTAATTTGGGTGCAACATATCGCCCAGCAAAAAATAGATATCATGACAGCCCTTATGTTAACTTTAAAAACCTAATTTTGATTAACATTTATTTGTTAATAAAAGGGACAAAAGGAGGACAAGAAATGAGTGTGAAGTAGAGCGAAAGACACTATATGGGCAAAATAAATAAATAAATAAAAAATCCTAAGCAATATATCCAAGCGTGTGCACTTCTCAGCACACCAGCGCTCTGAAATCAAAAGTTATTAAGTTCACATTATTACAGTCTGCTGAGGTCTGTTACCTGTAGCAATAGATGGACACCGCAATGAAGAGCACCATGGGAATGAGAACAGCGGGGATTATGATGTAAAGGGGAACCTCGTATTTCCTCTCGAAGCGCACGGAGCCTACATTCCACTCTCCATTTCCAAACTTAATCTGAAAATAAAGAGCAGAGATGTTGAGCGCAGGGTGAGATTAGTCAGAATAACTGTGATTAAAGTGGGTTTCTGACCAGCAGCTCCAAGGCATCTGAGCTGGTGTCTCTTCGATGGCGTCTGGAGGTGGATTTTGGAGGGCTGGACGGGGCCACCAGGAACAGTTTATCATCCTCCAGGATTGTCACCAGACACGACTCGTCACCCACAAATGCCTGCGCCTCTTTGGCAGTCATAGCTTTAGAAAAACCTTTACCCTGAAAACACAGAATAGTGTGGAGGTTTATTGACATGTGATCAAATTTAAAAGTTTTCTGTCTCAGAACTGCGATTGTGATTTTTTTGTTATTTCACAGAATTCTGAATTTACCTCATAATACTGACTTTGTCTTTTAATAATAATAATAATAATTCCTTACATTTATATGGCACTTTTCTGGACACTCAAAGTGCTTTACACATTGGGGGGAATCTCCTCATCCACCACCAGTGTGCAGCATTCACCTGGATGACGCGACGGCAGCCATACTGCGCCAGACCGCACACCACACACCAGCTGATTGGTGGAGAGGAGACCAATTATGGTATGGGGATTGTTAGGAGGCCATGATGGACAGAGGCCAGTGGGCAGATTTGGCCAGGATGCTGGGGTTAAACCCCTACTCTTTTTCAAAGGACATCCTGGGATTTTTAACGACCACAGAGAATTGGGACCTCCGTTTAATGTCTCATCCAAAAGACGGCGCTCACTGAGCAGTACAGAGTCCCCGTCACTACACTGGGCATTAGGACCCACACAGACCACAGGTTGGGCGCCCCCTGCTGGTCTCATTATCACCACTTCCGGCAGCAACCTAGTTTTTTCCATGTGGTCTCCCATCTAGGTACTGACTAGTCGCAGCCCTGCTTCAGTGGGCGACCACTTTTACTTTGTCTTATCTTTTACATTTATTTTTTAGCTGACAGAATCTTGAAATTCTGAATTGTTTATTTTAATTAAATCTTTAAACTTAACAGACTTTGGTGAGTATTTTTGTCAAAATTTTTCCGAAATCTTGACCTTTTTCTTAGAATTTTAAGTTTACATCTAGCAATTCTGATCTCAGATTGTTTTGTTTAGTGCAAGTTTAATAACTTAATATATAATATTTTAAGTTACATATCACAATTCAGATTTTTGTTCCACTTAGAATTTAATTTACATCATGCTTAGTTATTTTTAGTTGATTTCTTAGTTTCCTTCATGGAAATTCTGACAATTATTCTCACAAGCTTGATTCTGTATTACCGTATATTTTTGATCTCCAAAAATTGGAGCGTATCTCTCATAATTCTCTTGAAATGCTGAGTTTTTAATTTCCTTCAAAATATATTAAATATCCTAACAAAAATAAAATATATAATTCAAAATTATCTCAAAACTTTCATCTTTTTTTCCTACTAATTTCATTCATACTTAAAAATTTTAAGATTTAGTTTTTTTTTTTTACATCTCTGAAACAGCTTTTATAAAGTAAAATATATATATTAAACAGATTTTATATACCGTAACCTTTTTCCAACATTAAATTTTGTTTAATTACTTTATTTATTAATATTTTTAGTTACATATCACAATTCAGATATTTTTGATCCACTCAGAATTTAATTTACATCATGCTTTGTTTCAAATATTGAAGTGTATCTCTCATAAATGTCTTGAAATTCTGAGTTTTTAATTTTCCTCAAAATATATTTAATTTCCTAACAATAAAATATATCATTCAAAATTATCTCAGTTATCTATCTTTTTTCTACTAATTCATACTTAATTTTAAGATTTAGATTTTTTTCACTACTTTGAAACAGAGCTTTTATAAAATAAAAAAAATATATATTAAACAGATTTTATATACAGTAATCCTTTTTCCAACACTGAATTAAGTGATTTTATTTTACTACCAGGCATCCATTCCCATCTCATTCTTAATATCTATCCCATAAAATCTGTGATCAAAAATACTTGCATTAACGTTGATGATGCTGCCCTCCGTTATGGCTTTATCTTTAAGTTTATCGAAGTGTGGGTCCAGATGGTAAACGAAATCTGTCAGATTGAGAACCAGGTTGTCCAGCTGGATGACGGTTCTTAAGGACAGGTTGATGTATGTCTTATTCACAACCGGAGAGAGAAACTCCAGCGTCGTCTCGTTCTTCTTTTCCACTTCTTGAACGAACTGCACAAAAGAAAAAACAAGTCAGTTTATCTCTGTATAAAGCACTTCACAGATGTCTAAACACTAAAAAAAAATAAATAAATAAATAAAAAATAAAAAAAGACAGCAACGTGTCAGACACTTGATGAATGTTGCTTATTAACATTAAGAGGAGGAGAACGGAGGGAAAGGAAATATGAAAAATACAGAGAGAGAAACTGAGCAGTGGGTTATAAAACCCAGACATTTGATCAAAAAAAAAAAAGAAAAAGGAAATTACATAAAAATGAAACGCTGACATTTCTCAAGAGCCAATCAATAACATCTGACAAAACAAAAATAGGAAACCTCAACATTTCAAAGGAAGTCACAAGAGACTTGTTAAAGTAATATAATATTAAAGAGATGGAAAAATAAATACATAACAGACATTTCAACCTGTTTCTCATTCAGACTATGACTTCAAAAAAAAGGCATAAAGGTTTATTTTGCTTTTGTATCCATTTTGAAGCCTGGAAAATATTGATTACTTTTGTTCCACAGAAAAATAACAATCAAACCATTATTTTAGTATTATTTCCAGACAATTACTGTAATTCATAATATTTTGCATGGCGAAAATAATTCTACAGACTATTTTCTGGGGGGTTTCATGTACAAACAGCATCAAAAATTTAGTTTTATTACTCATTATCATAATATTTATCGATATTTTTATTAATAAAATAAGTATTTTTATTTTTACGTTGTACATTTTCTTAAAACTTTAGCCTTAGCAACTGTTTCCATGTTCTTTAATATTCTTTTTTAATATATTTATATTTGACTTCCATTATTTTGGTTAATTTTAACAATCATTAAACACTTCCTTAATTTTAATTAGTCAAGTCAAATTTGAATTTTAGCCAAGTCAGAAAATCTAAATCTGGGGTGTCCAAACTCGGTCCTGGAGGGCCGGTGTCCTGCAAAGTTTAGTTTCAACCCTAATCAGACACACCTGGGCTAGCTAATTAAGCTCTTACTAGGCCAGGGGTGTCCAAACTCGGTCCTGGAGGGCCGGTGTCTTGCTGAGTTTAGCTCCAACTTGCTTCAACGCACCTGCCAGGAAGTTTCTAGTATATCTAGTAATAGCTTGATTAGCTAGGTCAGCTGGGTTTGATTAGGGTTGGAGCTAAACTCTCCAGGACACTGGCCCTCTAGGACCGAGTTTGGACACCCCTGTACTAGGCTTTCTAGAAACATCCATGTAGGCGTGTTGAGGCAAGTTGGGAGCTAAAATCTGCAGGACACTGGCCTTCCAGAACTGAGTTTGAACACCCCTGATCTAAATGATATTTAAGTAACTTTATTTTTAAATTTATTTTATTTAACAAAACAGCATTATTTTAATATAGTAGTTGCATATTTTTTGTAATTAAATAAGAATGAGCAAATTTTCATGTTTTTATGCAAACATATTTAATTTTTGGTGAATCACTTACACCACTTCAAATACAACTGCTTATATTGTAAAAGAGCATCAACTTTACCACAGAGGAGTCCTAAAAGTACCATCACAAAAATGCCACGCACCTCTACATTGCTAGACTTGACATCAAACTCGTCAGAAGAGGGCAGCACTCGCATAGTGGCTCTCTGAATCTGATCAAATCCAGAGCCCATCACTAAGATCCTGCGACCACCGCTGAGAAAAAATACACACACAAATGAACATTCAATACTATATAATCTCACCTCCGAATCTTCAAATACAAGTGTGACCAGAATTTAAAGTGAGCTGGGCTTAAAAATGGCTTTTAAAACACTGACAATAAGCACAACTGTTTTCCAACATTCATAACAACAACAAAAAATGTTTCTTGAACAGAAAATCAGTATATTTATACATATTTTTGAAGGATCATGTGAATGAAAACTGTACATCTCAATATTATGGTTTAAAACATTTCTTGAGTGGCCATACAAGCATTTTCCTTACAAAAAACAACTGAAACTACTACTACCGAGCTCACATTTTTGTACAGTAATTAGTTTTCTTATTATCTTGTTATATTAGCATCAATAATACGCTATTCTAGTTTACTTAAGTTTGAATTACTTGAATTTATTTGAATATTTTCCATTTCAATTTTAATTATTAGTGTTAGTCATTTTTGTAAGGCAGTTTTTATTATTTGTATTTTAGTTTTAGCTATTCGTGAGCATGTGTGAGCGAGGCTTAAAAATGGACTTACCAAACAAAGCTGGTCCGTGGAACATAATCAGAAACTTTGGGATCAGGTGAGTATTCAAATGCATTGACTGTCTTAATAGTGTCCTTGCCATACTTCACGGTAATAGGAAACTTATCCGAAGGAAACTTTTGTACTTTATATGGGCCAGTCTTGCAGGTGATCTCATGGCCAAACGTCAACCTGAACATTTGAAAACAAATAGGAAAACCTTGTTCTTCAAATAGTTATTGAAAATTTATGAAACGAAAGTTTCTGATGTGCATGTTGAGCATCTGTATGTATTCTGTAACTCACACTTCACATGGCTCTTTGTCTACTGTGATGCTGATGTCATCTTTGCTGGCCGTGTCGAGGTGCCGTCCTGTGATTGTGATGATGGTTCCTCCAGCTGCTGGGCCTTTAGCGGGGAACACAGCCTCTGGGACTGGATCCTTTAGGATGAGAAGAAAAACAAAACTTTCTGTTAACATGCGCTTGTTTACAGCTCCCTTCTAGCTGAAATCAGTCAAACTTCATTCAATATTAATTCGACTATATTCACACAGACAGTGTTTGGGAGAAAAGGTAAAATATATTAAAATCTGAAAATATATAATATTGACTAGCACATGCATTACTTTAAGAACAATTGGGGTCAGAAAGCTTTTGCTTTTTAGAAAGAAATTAATACTTTCATTCAGCAAAGACGGATTAAATTGTGAACGTAAGAAGACTATATAAACTATAAATCAGCTTATAGATAGACAGACAGACAGACAGACAGACAGACAGACAGACAGACATATATACAGTTGAAGTCATAATTATTAGCCACCCTCTGATTTTTTTTTTCTTTTTTAAATATTTCCAAAATGATTTTTAATAGAGCAAGGACATTCTCACAGTATGTCTGATAATATTTTTTCTTCTGGAGAAAGTCTTATTTTTTTTATTTTGGCTAGAATAAAAGCAGTTTTTAATTTTTTTTAAAAGCCATTTTAAGGTCAATATTATTAGCCCCTTTAAGCTATATATATTTTTTCGATAGTCTACAGAACAAACCATCATTATACTATAACTTGCCTAATTACCCTAACCTGCCTAGTTAACCTAATTAACCTAGTTAAGCCTTTAAATGTCACTTTAAGCTGTAAAGAAGTGTCTTGATAAATTTCTAGAGAAACATTATTTACTGTCATCATGGCAAAGATAAAATAAATCAGTTATTAGAAATGAGTTATTAAAACTATTATGATTAGAAATGTGTTGATAAAATCTTCTCTCCGTTAAACAGAAATTGGGGGGGGGGGGGATAAACAGGGGGGCTAATAATTGAGGGGGCTAATAAATCTGACTTCAACTAATATATATATATATATATATGCCTATTTTGCACATTTAAAACATTGACATAAAGCACAACTGTTTTCAAATCTGAAAATTAAAAAAAATGCCTGTTGAATCATTTATGAAATATTATGTGCCAATGAAGACTGGAGTAAGGGTGCTGAAAATTCAGCTTTGAATCACAGGAAAAATACAATTTATGACGTACTAAATAAAGTTTTTGGTAAACATAATAGACTTTTAAAAAGAAATATTAACAAAGTCTTGATAAGAGAGGAAGCATTTACCCTGTATGTAAATTCCACATCAGAATGTCCCACTCTGTCTCCTTTCACCCAACACCTCCACCAGCCCGCTGTAGCTGGGTGGATTGGGCACATCTTCAGGAGGTGAGGGGAAAGGGCCAATCTCACACACAACACTTGAAACACAAAGAGAAGAGCAGGACTGTCACTAAACAGATCTTACAACAACTCAAAAGTTTGTAATCAGAACAATTATATTATCATTTTAAAAGAGGCCGATTCTGCTCACCAAGGCTGTATTTGTATGATCGAAAATACAGTAAAAACTGTACAATTGCGAAATATTACTAATATTATTGCAATATTAATTTTACATTAACATTATAAATGTCTTTATTTTATTTTACTTTCATATTCAAATAATTTTACGTGTCCTTCAATTGTCATGAATAAAAGTGAACACATTTTTAATGGTACTTATAAAAGATACTGTTTCACAATTTCTACAAAAAATATGAAGCATCTCAACAGATTTCACCACCACCACTAATAATAATAATAATAAATAATAATAATTTTTTGTCTTTAGCAACAGACCATTTTACAATTCAATGATTTCTGAAGGATCATGCAAAACTAAAGCCTGGAATATCGATGCTGAAAATTCAGCTTAAACTTACAGGAATAAATACAATTTTAAACCAGTCAATAAATAAAAATCTAATAATCTCTTTCACAATTTTGCATATTTCACTATGTTTTTATTGTATTCAAATAAATCCAGCCTTGGCGAAAAAAGGCTTTTTTAAAAACATTTACATCAACAATTAACTCAACTTTTGACTGGTTGTGTACATACCCTATATGAAACGATTGAAATGCTAATTTACAATCTTGTAAAATAAATGCAAATCAATGCTCAGTATATACTGCACTCTGCAGCAATAAGGTTTTCTTGCATTACCTAGTAGAAACCGAGTATCGCTCTGGCTGATGAATGCATGGAACTCTAGCCACAGTGATTCTTATGATGTCCTCCTTCTTGATGCCCAAATTTGAGCCTTTTATTGTGACTGAGATGCGCCCATTCATCGGCCCATAACGCGGAACAATCTGGAATAAAAGTAACATCAGCGTTAAAACAGGCCTGTAACACTTGAAACCATAAACTTGAGAGTTACAAAGATCACCCATAACTATTTTGCCCTTGAGTGATCCAGCTGCTTTGCAGAAAATCATTTGCCAGATGACAAATAATAAAACAGCATCAGGCGCAGGCGGCGCGGTCATTAGAGTCTCAGATGATTTCAACAAAACACCAGAGTGAGAGACTACCAGCACCATCTATACATCATTTAGGCATGAAAAATGGAGGGGAGGATGAAAAGAAATGGCGTTTTCTAGTGAAGATGAGAGAGATGATGAAGAGTGGAAACTTATGAACTGCATTTGAACTGGGAATTGCTGACGTCACGGCAGCGAGAAGCTTCTGGGATGCATTTTGAGTTTGGCTTGTGACAATAACTGTTATAAACGGCATGCATCGAGAGCGTTAGCAAAGTTTAAGTGCTCCATTATGCATTTTTTTTAGATACTATCTTTTATGTAGTGTGTAATATGGCAGCTTGAGAATGTAAATGGTCTGCGAAGTTTCAAAGATCAAGCAGAAGTTGTTTCCAAAAAGATCAAATTGATTTTGCACTCCCTGAAATGGGTTTTCAGCAATCCCAGTCAGTTCCCTCAGATTTCTTTTTTTCACTACTATAGCTGAACTTGTCTCTATCGGGCAATATTTTGGCCATCTAAACAAAAGCATTTGTTATACCATGTGTGTACACACACATTGTTAAATGTACTTTTATGAAGACTTTAATAAAGCACGTATTGCAGTTTGCACAATACTCTATGAAAGCTATCAGCCACATTTACCAGATCTAGCTCTATAGACCATATGTAACACAGAATCCTGGCTACGGTCATCATTTGCTATTTGGCAAGCGAGCAACAGTCATCTGTCAGGGGCCCATAATGGCTCTTTTATATTTAAAGAGCTATGCTTTTTTATTTAGACACACACATGCCTACTTTGAAGGCACAGAAAAGTTTTTTGAACATTTGAAAGTAGTGCTTGTCAGCATCTGAATGCTGTGTCAATCCACTGATGGCTCAGCTGATAGACGCGGCTTTCAAAAGCTCTATGCAAGTGCTCTTCAAAACCAGTGATCATTAGCAATCCCAATCATACACTCAACCAAATATGTTTGCTGCTTGTTGAGGTGAAATAACATAATTCTTAAGGTTTAAAATGAGCACAAACTAAGTTAACTAAATTCCTTTATGTTCTCCTAACTTACAGTGTATTTGTTGAGCACGTAAATACAACGGCCAATCAGCAGTGCTCAAAATGTAAGAAGCAAATGCTGCTATCATCACATTTTTTAAATTTCAGTACTATCTCGTAGAAGTTGGTACTTCTGACAACACTACCAGAGCCGCAACACTTCATTAAAGCCTACTGCACAGTTTCTGAGCTAGACCAAATAATTCAGAAGCAGTGTCTTCTCATAAGATAAGAAAACTCAGTCTCATGAATAACAATTAGACACCAGAGTGTCATTAAAATACTTAGTCCTATGCAACGGTGGCTCCGCCCCAATGTAGATTTTAAACCCAGAAATGACATTAGAGAGGAAAGCTACAATTAAAGCTAAAAGATGCTGACGTTGTTTTAAATAATGTTCAACACACATAAAAGTGCTGTCGAAATTTCCAGAGCTGAAATTCTAATAGGTATATTGGCTTTCTGATGGTTGACCAATCAAAATAGACTAGATCATCTGACCAATAATAGCAGATAAGAATATAAAGAAGGGAGGAGCTTAGAGAGTCTGGATCCTTAAACAAACAGTTTGTAAGAGTATTGTGCGAAATGAGCTGTTGCTGCAGTATATATTATGGCAAAATGCAAGTGTTTTTGACCTTGGATGGATGTAAACCTACAGCAGATGAGCACCAAAGCTAAGATAGCATACCAAAGGCACTTCTAAAACACTTACGTCTGTGATCTTTGGAGGTGGACACTGTTGCAGTTCACGGTTACACAGGCTTTTGTAGATGCAGGAGTTTGTAGTGTCGCACCAAACGCAGCTATCATTCTTGTGTGCATTTTTACACAGACTGCAGTCCTCGCGTCTAACCGAACAGTTGTAGAGAACCACTGGGAAAAGAAAAGAAAACTATTCACAGAACTGACACTGAATTCATCATCTTCAACAAAGTACAGCTCCAAAAAGTTCCCAGAGTCTTTTTTGTTTTGTTGAGAAATAAACATTTCGTTAAACACTGCTGTTTATCACTGTGTTTTTGGAAATTACATGTTATGCAAATTTGGCTGTTTATTGTTGTATGATTTATTAGTCACATTTACTGTAGTGCAAAGATTGCGTTTTTGTTGATGCTGTCACTAAACTGTCCAACTGAGATCAACACTGTTTTTGTGGCATTGTTCAGACTATGAAGTCTGACAAATACACAATAATAAGTACACTGTGGAAAATTAGTTGCTCCATAAAATTAGTTTTTTGTATTTTCATTATATTAACTGACATAAAATGTTGTTTAATACTGTATAACTTTTATAGTAGTAACAAATAAACATACACAGTAGGCATGGGACGATAACCGTTTTCAAGGTATACCGCGGTTTTATCATTTTCTGTTATATCGTTCCTACAGTATATGTAAGATTTTTTTAACATTTTTTTTGTTTGTTTTTTTTTAGGACAACAGTATCTCCAGCAGAAAATATATCCAAGACTCCATTTTAAATTGTAAAGAAATCTGTGTTTTTGAATCTAATGAAAACAGCAGAAGTCAATAATTCATTGGAATTCTTTAGCCTGACATGTTTACTGCTCCAAAATACTTTAAATGTTTCTCAATATAAAATATATAGTTTTTTTTACCCAGACATTTAAAAACAACATATTCTAGAGCAGTAATCACAATACTGTGAAACCGTGATGTTTTTATCCAAGGTTATCATACAGTCAGAATCTTATACCGGTCCATGCCGAATACACAGTACTATACTAGTTCTAGTAGATCTATAAGTATTTATCTTGTATTCATTTTTTATTATTATATTTTCTGTTGATGTTTCATTTTGCTTTAATGCTAGCTAAAATGTTTGTTTTGCATTTTATTTTGTTTTAACGCTACCTAAAATGTTTGTTTTGCATGTTATTTTGTTTTAACGCTACCTAAAATGTTTGTTTTGCATGTTATTTTGTTAAATTGCTAGCTAAAATGTTTGTTTTGCATGTTATTTTGTTTTAACGCTACCTAAAATGTTTGTTTTGCATGTTATTTTGTTAAATTGCTAGCTAAAATGTTTGTTTTGCATGTTATTTTGTTTTAACGCTACCTAAAATGTTTGTTTTGCATGTTATTTTGTTTTAACGCTACCTAAAATGTTTGTTTTGCATGTTATTTTGTTAAATTGCTAGCTAAAATGTTTGTTTTGCATGTTATTTTGTTTTAACGCTACCTAAAATGTTTGTTTTGCATGTTATTTTGTTTTAACGCTACCTAAAATGTTTGTTTTGCATGTTATTTTGTTAAATTGCTAGCTAAAATGTTTGTTTTTGCATTTTATTGTTTTAATGCTAGCTAAAATGTTTTGTTCTTTGCATTTTAAATGTCTTTTTAAAGTGTTTTGCCCAGTACACTGTAAAAAAAAAACTCTTAAAGTTGAAACAAATTAACTTTACAAACAATAGTTTACTTACTTAAGCCTTGACTCTTGTGTAATTAAAAAATTTAAAGAGCTGAAACATGATTAACCACTTTTTAAAAAAGCTAAAGTACCATAAAAACATATGTTGACATGACTTAAGTCATATTTTTTTACAGTGTACCAAAACATTTCTTTTCCAATTTGATCATTTTTTCAATAATAACCCTGATATGCATTTTTCCATCTAATAAACTAATCATTTAAAAAGAGGCTCATTGGCTAAACATCTAAAACACCCCTAGTCAGATACAAAAACAAGATTCATGAGAACAATATGTTAATAATAATACACAACATATGCTAATCTCCTTATTTTAACATATTCATCAGATTTTCACACACAGCCTTTCCCTGATCTTGAAGATTTGCTTTCTTGGCTCTGAGAACAACTCATTTAAATGTACCTCTCAGGGTGCTGTCAATCTTCCTATCCGTGTCTTTATCCTTTATGTAGAACGTCACATTCACCTCTGGCTCTTTGTCATACGCAAACTGGCATGAAACAGAAGAAAACGTGTCATTAAACATGCACAAAAACACACGGAACAACTGTGTGTCGTCGCAAATTCTCCCCTGCCAACGTGATGTCTTTGTGAACCTGATGGCTATGTGTTTTCTACACCCACACAGGACTAAACCCCACACACATATGCGGCTCAATAACGCTGAATGCCATTATATTGGCTGGTGCTCAAACGTCCAGAAACAAATCAATGACAGAGAAGGAGGTAATAGAGGAGTGTAATGTACTGACCTCATATCCCTCAAATCTGTACTTTAACCCGTCGGCCTCCACAGTCACTTCGCCCACCTGTTTCATGAGCTCGGTGCCGATCTGAAAGGTTTTGCCCTGAGAGAGATGGAGAGCGAGTTATGCAGTTCATGAAAACTCTCAAAAACAGATGTTTTAATTTGAATGTCACGCTTAAATGGGTTGAAATTGATATTAGGTGGATTTATTTAAAGTTATTGCATTGGTTGCTGAATTTCTTTATTTTTATTGGTCACTAATTGCGATTAATCTGTATATATATATATATAATGTATATGTATAGAAATAAATATATTGTCCCATTTTGATGTCTGCTTTAAATTTTATTGTGATTTTATATACAAAAAGCATATTAAATGTCAGATTTTGTTGTTTCAACTAACTTTCGTGAAAACAATGTGAAATTATGGGTGAAAGTGTTCCACTGTCCGCTGCAAATGCAACATAAAATATATTAAAATGTATAAAATAGTAAGTCATAATACTTATTTAATCATTTGTCATTAGACATTCTTGCAACTAAGTTTAATTAAAGAATAATTTATTATTTTATCAACCTATAAACATGTAAATCAACATTTCTAATACTTTTCTATTACAGAAATTACAGAAACATTTCTATTATAATAATGAAATAAAAAATTTCTCAATATTCTTTATTATAATATATTATGACATAATAATAATAATAATAATAATAATAATAATAAAGAATATTACATCATCTTTCTTCATCTTCATACCTTAGTATACGTTAACTTACATTAATATTCGGCATGCAACAACACAATGCAAAAGTAGTAGTAATGCATATATTTTTACCCAATATATATCCAGATTTTTGCCATGAAATGTGATGGGGATTTTATAACCAACAGGAATACGAAGAGGCTCAGGAATCTCAAACTGAGGACACAGTTTAGCCTGCAACAATAATAAACACTGTTATTTATATACTGCCTTCAAAGCATAAATGATCATCAAATACAGCATAAACGGGTATATTACTTTATAAATTCGTGACTCACCTCCATGTTTCCGATGATATGACTACCATGAAGAGAGTCGTCTTTATCACTGCATGTGTGATCCTGAATATTCCACTGACAGCCCCACTTACTGGTCACACATGCAATGCATCTGCACAAACACATCGGCGACCAATCAGAAACAGTAACTAAAGTAAAGCTAAACCTAATAAAAGTTGATACTCACGGTGTATTTTCTGATTTTTTCACTACCGCGGCACAGTTGTAAAATTCAAACGCACTCGATGCCACGTCAATCTTGTCATTCACTGTGATTTTTACTGGCACTGCCACAAAATCTGCACAAACGCATATGGGGTAATCATATTAGTGGGAGACCAATATATCACACACTGTTACACACATTATTTTTGACATTAATTTATGAGTATTGATTTGTTCATTAATCATAAATGCAATCTTTAACCTGCAGTAAGCAGAAGTGATCATTTAGGTGAGTCAAAAATCTAATTAAAGATAATAGTTTTAACTAAAATGCATTTTATTTTGTTATTTTGTATTCTGATAGGATATGGTGAGACTGGAAGAAAGGATAAAAAAAATTAAAGGACATTGAAAACAAAATGAAATGAAAACATTTTTTGAAGTAGCTTAGAGAATATTTTATAAATATTAAGCATAAAAGAAATGATCATTTAATTTGACTAATTTTCTGAATTATGAAAATTGTTCATCCCGGACGAGCCCCCATTTGTTACAGCCGGCTCATAAGCTGCAACAAAGAAGAAACCAGATGAGCCCATAGATGCAAAAAGTATTTATTCTAACATCATAAGAGTAAAATAAATAATATAAAGTTATATTTAACTTTAGCTGACATAAAATTTAATAAAGTGAATTTAATTTATTCTCAACCTCATAGCAGACAATCGGCCACAATGCTTTCTAATAATAATCAATAAAAAAATAAGATTAATTACCAAATGACAAATGAACTAGTAAATATTTTTAATTACCTCAGAGAATGTTTTGTAAATATTAAGCACAAAAAATGTTTATTTAGTTTGACCAATTTTCTGAATTATAAAAATAGCTCATCCCGGACGAGCCCCCATGTCTCATAGCCGGCTCTTAAACTACAAAAAAAAGAGGAGACAAGAAGGGCCCATAGCTGACAAAAATTATCTATTTTATGATAATAAAGACAATATAATTAAATATAAAGTTACATTTAACTTTTGTTGACTTTAAATATAATATGAATAATTTAATTAATCTGCCATAATGCTTCCTTATAATAATTAATAAAAATAATATTAATGAACAAATTAACTAATAAATATTTTTTAATTCATAAATATTAAGCACAAAAATAGATATTCAGAATTATGAATTTTCGGAATTATGAAAATTGTTCATCCCGGACGAGCCTCCATTTGTTACAGCCAGCTCTTAAAATGCAACAAAGCTAAAGAGGAGACCAGATGAACCAAAATCATTATTTTAAAATAACAAAAACAACATAAATAATATAAAGTTACACTTAATTTTTGTTTACATTAAATTTCATAAAGGTAGTTTAATTTAATATTAACTTCATATCAGCCAGTCGGCCATAATGATTTCTCAATACTGTCACCTGCGATTAAAATTTCCAAATCATTCACACACTATTTAATATTGTAGGCAGCACTAAATTACACAGCCAATATTAAACTTGCCAACAATTTCCAAGAAAAACGCCTAGAATCAACAATTTAAACCTCAGAATCTGTTCATAAACTCATCTTCAGTTTAGCAGTTACATCTAATTAGTCCCAAATTAAAACCCACAACAGTAGCAAATTACAAACATGAAAAGTCATTCATGCCTGACGTCATTTTAAGGCATTTTGTGAATAAACACCATCTGTTTATTCGTGAGGTAAAGCAGGCATCGAGAGGATAGCCTGAAAGTGCGTGATTATTAAAGTTAAAGGGGATCAGGACGCTTTGTCACCTTGTGTCTCGGGTGTCGGTGGGATGTAGTCCGAGCTGGGGAGGTAGCAGGTCACCCGAGTGTCCTCCATCTTTGCATTACTCCTGTAGCCGTCAAACACACACTCCAGCCTATCAGGACTGTTAATGCTCGGGAGGGATGGGATGTTGATCACCACCTATGAGTTTAAGGAAGAAAATAGATTAAAAGGCAGAATAAACATGGATACACTCATCAAATCTTTTAAACACAGTATTTATTAAATGTCTATGAATTTACTAATGGTTATTAAATGTATAGTTTTAATGTAGGGCTGGGTGATAAAATCGGTATTGATATTTATTGATCGAACATCATTCTCAATATCGATAAAAAAATATTTGGTATGTAGTTTCATTATGAAGCACTATAGTTTTATTAAAATGTGGCTGCTGAGTGCGCGCCTTGGAAGCAGTGGAAATAAGCTAAGGGTGTAAGTTTGTCATTTCCAATAGAGTCGCGCGACTTGCAGGACGCACACATGAAAGCGGCACGTTTTGCAAGTGCTGCACAAGTTACGTGCACGCATTTTTTGTGCTGATGACAAAGCCGGATGTTTACTATATTATTATTTTTATACCTTAAAGTTTGCTTTTGATTGCTCAATATATCAAGCTTTACTATTCCACACACTTTGTTATTTATCAAGTTTAAGAATCTCTTCAACATTTATGTTTATTTTATTATGAAGAGATCAGATATTTTATTTAAATAAGTTTGGTTTTGACTATTAAAACTATTTGCCTCAGTTATGTTGGTAAATTAAAATAAGTTGGTTAAATTAAAAAATCCTTATATTTCTAAATGTATTGTTAAAAAATATTCCATAATTATCGATATCAAATGATATGAAACATGATATCGTGATAATTTTTTTTTGCAATATTGCCCAGTCCTACTTTAATGTACAATTTTAAAAGATGTTGACAATGCTATTATTACTATTATTATTATTATTGTTGTTATTGTTTGTGTTATTATTATTATTGCTGTAGTAGTAAAAAATAGTATGGTCTACTTATCAAAACATACATAAAACTACAACAACAGCAACATTATTAATAATATTAATAATAATAATATTTATAATAATAATACAATAAAAAAGTAATTATAACAACAATAATAATAATAATTATTATTATTATTATTGATGCTTTAGAAGTAGTAATAATACACTTATTATGAGTCTACTTTTTAAAACATACACAAATACAACAATAATAATAATAATAATAAAATTATTATTAATATTCAACATTCATCATCAACAATCATAAAACATACAAAATACAACATACAACAACATTTCTATAATATTATTATATTATAATTAACATAACTACACATTTTAGCAGTAGTAATACGGTTAAACAGAATACAATTAATACATATAAATACACATAATAAATTTCCTTATTTTATCATGTCTTAAAATGATTTTGTAATTAAATTCCACAATATTTAGAGGGTTTTTCTTGACTGTGGGAATACCTTGCATGAGCATTATGAAAAATGAAATAATATTGATCTCAGGAAATGAGTCAGGAGTCGCACAGCCTTTACTTATTCCAACTGATTCAGGAAGTTAATTACGGATCCAGGAAGCTTCTTCAATCAGCCATGACCACTTGAGCTTCTTCTGAGACGTATTAGAAATGCATGATGCGCTCATGTGGTCTGGTGCGATAGTTTCAGGTGCCTTGTTTAGTAGCTCTGTCATGTCAGCTCATGAAAAAGGGATTAGATTTGCAGACTGGATCTGTTACAGCCAGCAAATATCAATACCGAGTCAATCCTTAAGAGGTTAGAGTTTGAAAGTGTATCACAGTGTGTGTGTGTGTGTGTGTGTGTGCGTGTGTGCGTGCGTGCGTGTGTGCGTGCGTGCGTGTGTGTGTGCGTGTGTGTGTGTGTGTGTGTGTGTGTGTGTGCGAGTGTGTGTGTGTTTTGCTTTAGTACCTGTGAACTATCTGTTTTCTTGCAGCTGATGTTGGGGGGCTCAAAGGACTGGATGGTTACACATGTTTGTTTTGGACTCCACAACCAGGCGTTTTCTCCATCTCCTTTTCGACAATCCTTTTTCCTGGTGCAGCTGCAAGAGAACAGCAGACGAATGTGTGTAATGAGCCGTGCTGCGTTTGCTTTAACTGGACTGCACATATAGCTACTACAGAGCATTTGCCAAATCAGAAAAAAATAGATCACACCATATATTAGACAACAAACAACTTCAAAATAGGACATCAAAACTGTTCTAAAATGTAGTTAAAAGGAGATGCGCCGAAGGAGGCATGTGTCTTAGTTTATTTGACAGTGGAAATATCAAAATCTGTTGGAGTGTGTTATTAGTTGTCCAGTCTTTTAGTGGACTGGAATGCCCAAATGATGGTTTGATTGGTGATAAAATCATTCTTAACAGACTTACCGGCCCTCCAACACACACCAGCCGCAATATGGGTCCCGCTGGGAAACACACGAGTGACAATCTTCTCTCTGTTCACAGGCCTGCACTGGCACTTTGGAGATCTACAGGAAAAACAAACAAAAGCAAAACAATGAAATTATGTAAATGTCCCTTTAGTTTAAGATGTGATCTGTGATTAAGGCTGTTATTTGGCATTAAAACTCAGATTACAGTTTCAAAACTTTCAAAGAAAGGCAGCAAATTTGACCTTTAAGACCCAAATGACATGAAACGTGTACAGTATGAATGTAACTGCATCCAATAACTGAAACATTGTGGTAGTATGTTGTTTCTTATGGAGCCATGTATCTTACAAATTATGATTTGCCTGTTTGTTTACACTATATTCAGAGTATATACAAGAATCAGAGAGTGAAAGTCAATACCTTTTAAGACCTTTTTTAAGGGTGCTTTCACATTTGTGGTTCTGTTCATTTGGTCCAGACCAAGGGCAACAAATGACACACTGTAGCATTTTTCTACTGTTTTTGGGTCCTTTTCACACCACACTGATTGCTTTGGTTTGAACCAGTTGAAAAGAACCAACATGCAGTCATGTGATAAAATCCACATCACTCATTGGCCAGATGTTATTAAACGTATTTCCTAAACTGCTTTTCGAATGGTCAGATTTATCATGCGGGAAAAAGCCAATGGAACTCCCGCAAGTAAACAAATGGGCAGACACAAAATGTGGCTTTTTAATATGGAGGGACGACTGCGCTGGCTGATTGTATCCCTGGTCATAGTATACTATATATTTTGTATACATTAATTAAGACAAACTATACATTTTGAGAATGAAGCGCTGCTGTGGTTGGAAAACAATGTTTTAATGCATTGCAAACGACGAAGGCACATCGCAAGTCACTTCAGGAGGAGCTGTGAATTAATTTAGCTAAACTACGACATGGTCATCTTCCCGAAATATTACCAACGATCCATCAGGTAATGTATATCTCTCTCTCTCTCTGTTTAAAATTGTTGGTAAAACGCTGTCAACAAATATTTTTCTTCCACATCCCATAAGATGGGACAGCGCATCGGACTACGGCAGCTGGATTAGTCCAAAAAGGCAGAGTAGTCTGTTTAAGTTCGGATCATGTGCTCACCACAACGAACCGCTTCAGGGTTCGTTTGAAAGCGTATCGAGACTTTCTTGAAGAGGTGGTATGCTTTTTGGTCTGCTTTTCGTGCGCATTCAACCAAACTAAATAAGACAGGTGTGAAAACACCCTAAGAATCTTTCCATACATTTTAAGACCTTATAACCACTTTAGGTTTCAACCGAAAACACTGCCGAGATTTTAACTTACAGAATATTTACTAAATAAATATTAATGTAAGAAACTAATTCAAAACGAAATGTTTACTCATATACTGAATAAAAATCTTTTAAATCTAGCTAATTCAGCAGGTTGGCACCTATAGAACTGCAGAAATAATGGTGTTGCCTTGGTTACTGCGGTAAACAAAGCAGCATGATGTCAAATCTAGCAGGATTTTATTGATGTCATAAACTACACAGCATCCTGATATTCGCAGCTTTAATTCAGGCAAACTTTAGGATACAACCATACATTGCACAATCAAAAATGATACAAAATTTAATACCTTGCAAAATAGGGTTTACGACTTTTTAATACTTTTTAAGGGCCTTAAATTCCTCTACATTGATTTATCAACTTATAATACTTTTTAAATCCCCGCAGACACCCTGATATTGTTTTTGGGACTGAAAACATACATTCAAAAATTCGTTTTTTAATCTGTCATTGTCATGTCTGTATAAACAACTGAAAACCAACATTTTTGAGAGAGTTGGACTTGGGATCCAAAGGTCACAAGCTCAAGTCCCAGCACCAGCAGGAATTGTTAGTAGGGAGAGCGAATTAAATATCCACCTCAATACCACGGCTGAGGTGATTCCCTTGAGCTAGGCACCAAACCCCCAAATGTAAATGTAAATGTAGTACTTGTTTAGGGCAGTGTCGATTAAACGTGCAAAAAGCTCAAACAAATATACATAACAATAGTGGAGCACATAGAACTGTTTTTTGCTCAAGTGTTTCCATACTTTATCAGCAAACTGTGCAAAATGTATTTCAAATTACAAACAAAAGTAAACACGCATCCAAAAGTTGAAATGCATACTAGTCATCATACCCAAACAGGTACTGTTTACTAACAAGGTGACAGCATTTTTGACTACATTGTTGTGATGAGCATGTAGCCTAAGAAAAATTGGTTTGTGAAATCGAATGTGTGTATGACAAACTAACACTGCTTATGAAGTAGCTTACAGCATTTACTTCAACTACTACACTATCATATTCCTGCTTCTAATACAGCCACTGTGTGAATGTGTAAAGATTGACATGACGAAAGCACCTCAAAGTCTTGCAGTTGGTGAAAAGAATATGACAATAGTCTGCTATCACATTTAGGCGACAGATTACAGAGTCTAAGGATTTTACAGAGCTGTGTTAAATTTCTAAGCATTCGGCATTTGTGACATTTCACAAAAAAAAAAAAAAATCCATTGAGCTTGTCAAGCCTACATTTTTTAAATAGATTTTAACCAATGGATGATCCTGTTGACTTAACGTTATCTATATGTTGTGTATGTGTTCATAAGCAAACCTTTTTGCCAGTGGTGATGTACAGGTGATCCAAACTTGAATCAAACAAAAGGTTTTTGTTCACCCCACCATCTGCACGTTCCCCTGGAATTCTGTTGTAAAAGTCAGTGTGGTTTGGGTCAAGATGCACCTGCGAGCAAAAAGTTTGTTCATTTATTTGGCACATAAATAAAAACCAATACTGTATTATGAGGGAAGTACAGCTAGAGCAAGTCCTAGAGTAAAATGCACTGCTAAAGTGGTTATACTTTACCTCATAAATCATCCATTCTTGGGTTTGAACGGACAACCTTTTGGTTACCAGCCCATATCTTTAACCACTACACTGTAAAAAGTAAAGGTGCTTTAAATACCCTGTTGAGTACTCAAGGAACTTCAAAATGTATTTTAAGTGCCTCAAAGCTCTTTCTCTCAAAAAGGGGTTCCTTGAGGAACCACTGACAGTCTTTGCAGTACTTGCAGGACCCTTTTGCAGTAATTGGGATCCTTCAAGCACTTTTTGTCAATACTGAGGTTCTGGAGTCACTATTTCCTTACACTAAGACCTCGAAGCACTTTGAAAGTTATTAAAGTAACTCAAATTCCAAAAAAGAGTTACAGTAAGATCTGTAAACTTATATAATGGTTCCTGGTGGATCTAGCTTCTAAAAGCTAGCACTTAAAGGAACCAAGAGATTTTTTTGTGATAATTAAATAGGACAATTATGGAAGCCAGAAAATGAGATGCATGTTCACGTACTTAATATTTACTTAGTTATTTGTGCTTTTAAAATGATATGAAATTTGATGCGTTTTTTTCTTTTTTGTGGCACTCACTGTGAAAACATAAGAATATCATTGATTAGAGTCTACATGTTAACTTGATTGCAGTTAGGAGACTGACTAGGAAATTGTGAAAAAATATGAAAATGTAAAAGTAATTTTGGCGGGAAAAATACAAATGAGCCACAACAGAGGAAAAAAAGAGACAAAAACATGCACAGGCATGTACAATTATAAAAATGATAATTATTATAGGGGACTAGCCTAATTACATTTTCTGTCACTTGACCTCATTAGACCCTTGAATTTTGACATTTAAAACAATAATAATAACAACAACAGCTGCAATAATAATAATAATAATATTAATAACAATAGCTACTATTATTATTATTATTATAAAATAAAACTATATAACACAGTCCTTTAAAAATCCCCTCATGAAAAATAATTAAGATATAACTAAACTTAAATATGTAGGCTATGGGCTCTGGTTTAATAATAAAAAGTATTCCTCCAGTTTGTTTTGATAAACCAACAAGGATAACTTGCTAATGAACGCAGCATTTTGTACTTTTTTAATTTTCTGAATTAAATGTTTCTTCATCTGTTTCTTGGATTAATGGAATGGAATGAATTCTGTTGTCAAAAAAAAAAAATTAACCGGGATTAATAAAATAATATAAATATGACGCGGACGCGCGCACTTGGATCTCTCCAGTCGTCATGCACGCGCAGGTGCAGGCCAGAGGAGCGTTTTCAAATAGCGCTTTGTAACGACTTCTTCCTCCATTTCATGACGGCTGTCATCTCTAACACACGGAAGGTGAGTAAGTTGGCAAAAGAAATATACAAATTAGATACGATTTGCACACAAATATCTACACTTACACGCAATATTATGTTGTGTAAGCTGTTTTATGAACGTCTCGCGAAACGATTGCTGTTGTATAAGATAAGGGTATTATTTTGCGATAATAACAATCGGCTGGATATACATAACCACTCAAATTACACGTCTATCTCACACAAATATAAATAATTTGATGTAAAATATTGATTTATGTCGAAATATTTTATTGTCATGTAACACGAAGCCTCCCTGAAAGCCATTGCAAGCGACCGTTAATTTCAATTTAAACAGATAACGTTATACATTCATACTGCTTATTAGACGGCTTTTTTCCACAAATATATTATTTTATTTATTTTTTCTTGCCTTACATATACAGTGTGTGAAAAGTGTCTTGAGCAGGGTTGCTTATATGATTGTTTTAGCCGCGATGCTAATATTCTTTTCTCATATAGTTTGTAAGTAATATTACGCATTTGTTATTATTTGCGTTTCTGAAACAGTTACCTGTGTGACAAATTGTGTCTAAGTTATGTACTTCAATAATTTTTTTATTCATTCACACAAATAACGTACATAGCCTTTTTCCCTTCTCAGAACATCCACATAAACCCTGAAATTGTTCAGTATTCTGTCTCAAACAGCCGTTTGAGTCACCTCAAATGTAAGTATTTTTTAAGCAACTGAATTGGAAATAAATTTAATAAATACATACTTAAACAATATTATTTAAAAATCATTATCCAGCTGGGTAAAACTGATAATCATAAACTTTTAACTTTATAGGTGTCTAAAATCACTAACTTATTCTCTCATTTGCTTATTTCTGATGTATCCATATTAGGTGTAAATCATTGTGACAGATTTGGACTACAAATCTAAAGTTTGCTGTATCAAATCCAGGTAGCAGAGGGACTTTAGTAGCATGATTGAGATGGTCCGACATACTTCACTTGCAATGCAAATCATCATTTCTGGACAGCTTTCTACTTACTGCTGTGGACATGAAAGGTTCAGTAGACTTTTTGCTCTGAATGAATGGCTATTAACATGGTGTGAAGAACAAAAGCTGATCTTTATTAACAACTGGGATCTTTTCTGGGATCGTCCTAGGCTTTTCCCATGCTGATGGGCTGCACCCCAGCAGTGCTGGAGCTGAATTCCTGTTAGACAACATCTCCAGGATGCTTCGTTCTGTTTGACTAGTAAGTGTAAAAAAAACTATAAATGTGAATTTTCAGAGTACTGAGTTAGTTAATACCACCTTACAAATAAACATGGTTTAAAGTAAATTTAAATTTTGTCATCATTTACCCACCTCTAATATGTTCCAAATCTGTATGATTTTCTTTCTTTAGTTGAGCGCAAAACATTATATTTTGATCAAAGCAAAAAATCTTTAACCATATAATAAATTATAACCATTATAACAAAATTATGGAAGACAGTGGTTATAGGTTTTCTGTTTTCAGTTCAACAGCTGAAAGAAACTCAAACAGGATTGGAACAAGTGAAGGTTGAGTAAATGATGACAGAATTAAATTTTTTGGGTGAACTGTCCCTTTAAAGGGGAAGTGAAGCACTCAGTCAAGTTTACATTAATTTGTAAATTGATTTCCACTTTAGTGAAAATATATTAAACAAACTCGATTAATGTAACCATTATTGAAGAAAAGAACATGTTTTACTATAGTTTATATTTTTAGAGCTAGGGTGCAGCTATTTTGAAATATCGGTGTGTCTGACGTCACGGGGTTGGTTTCGTTCCCTTAGCTGAACAGATACAGTGTAAGTAATGGACTGAACACGGAGACTGGAAAGCCTAATTTAACACAATGCGTGAAGTATTGGATGTGCATCACAGAGCTGGTGCAAATACAAGCATTACATTTATGTCTGAAACATAAAAATACATTTAGACATTTTATATTTTTCTATTATATTACCGATCGTTTGATGTGCTTTGGTCCACTCTCCATATTACGATGCCTCACTGCCCTCAATGTCTTTAATAAGATCAGGTACCTGATGTAATGAAGGTGGGTACTTTCACTTTTCACTATACAGCCCCTCACTTCCGTTCATGTTCAAACCAAACTAAGATCGGTGCGGTTTTTCACATCGCAGGTTTTTTTGTCCTTCATATTCAATGTTGAGAGATCATTTTAATCGTTGCATTAGTCTGAATGTACATCACTATGTCAGGCAGCGCTGCACCAGTGTGAAAGAGTGGACCAAAGCACATCAAACGAACAGTATTTAAAAGAAAAATAGTAAACATACTGTATAAATATTTTTTATATATTAGACAGTGGCGCAGTAGGTAGTGCTGTTGGCTCACAGTAAGAAGGTCGCTGGTTCGAGCCTCGGCTGGGTCATTTGGCATTTCTATGTGGAGTTTGCATGTTCTCCCCGTGTTTGTGTGGGTTTCCTCCGGGTGCTCCGGTTTCTCCCAAAAGACCAAAGGCATGCGGTACAAGTAAATTGAGTAAGCTAAAATTGTCCGTAGTGTATGAGTGTGAAATGAGTGTGTATGGGTTTTCCAATGATGGATTGCAGCTGGAAGGTCATCCGCTGCGTAAAACATATGCTGGATAAGTTGGCGGTTCATTCCGCTGTGGCAACCCCAGATTAATAAAGAGACTAAGCCGAAAAGAAAATGAATAAATAAATTAATGAATATTAGACACAAGTTTGTTCCTTGTATTTGCACCAGCTCTGCGACGCAGATCCACAATTTCACGCAATGTGTTAAATTAGGCTTTCCAGTCTCCGTGTTCAGTCCTTTACTTCCACTGTATCTGTTCAGCTGAGGGAACGGAACCAACCCCGTGACATCAGACACAGCGATATAGAGTGGAGGAACTATGACGTCACCTTGTAGGCCAATCGGCTGCTAGCATAAATCTGGTTCCCTCGATAAAATCCCTATAGGATTTTCCCATAGGCTTTTCGAAGATTGCAAATAATAAGCTCTGTGTTCTAACACAGTTCATTACACTTACACATTTTGTCCAACCCAAAAATACAACTTTTAGCACTTTTGGATCTAAAATGCAAACGCAAGTACTGAAAAGCTAACATTAGGCTATAAACGGACTACAGCCTTCGGGGCGCTCGCCTGTGACGTCAGCACCACCCTGCTAACGACAACTTTTCAAGCTTATTTTTTAGAAATATGATCCATGACAAAGATTTACTCTCTCGGTTTATAATCCACGCTATATATTATAAACAAATAAATACGCAAAAACACATAGACCTACATGTCTTTTGGATAGTTTTTACGTGGGAAATGCATTTTGTTTTGCTTTACGGTTGTTGTAAAAGTTTTAAAACTATGTATAAATGTGCGCACACAGTATTATCATAAGACACATTTAAATAAGTGTATCGCTCGCGTGCACACAGCCCGCTTACCTTAGTAATAGATGATGGAAATTAAGCGTGAGGGGCAAGTCTATCAAATGCCTGCAAGTTTCATCATGGACACAGAACAACATACAATATAGTACAGCGAAAAGCAGCCCATACAGTCACATGTGCTATAAATTAAGGAGGAGTGTAAATATTGCAGTTATGACAGAGTTAAATGTGTTCAGATGAAGAAAAAAGCCAACAAAACATCCTTTGATCACCTTAAAATGAGAGTTAATATGTATTTTTTTTTACATATTTATTCACACATTTGCATTACTGAGAGCAGAAAAGAGACAGACTGCATTGCTAAGCAGTATCCCAATAATATCGTAATGCGTAGCAACTAACGTTGGCAACTTGTTAGCAACCGTCTTATTAAAGAAGCAAGTGTGATGTAACTGAAATCCCTTTGAAAAAACCCATTGACTTTGGGACGAGGGAACCGGAACTGCTAAAACGCTAACTCAATTCCGGGTTTTTGCTTACAAATTGACGTCATAGTTCCACCACTCTATTCCAAAATAGCTGCACCCTAGCTCTAAAAACTACAGTAAAATGTCATTTTTTTCAAAATGGTTACATTAATCGAGTTTGTAATATATATTTTTGTTAAAGTAGAAATCAATTCACAAAAAAAATGTAAACTTGACTGACTGCTTTACTTTTACTTTTAGCTTTAAAAAAACAGACCCACTTTATATTAAGGCACCTTAACTATAGTACTTAAAGTTAAATTAATAATATGGTACAATGCACTTAAGTACTGTATATACATGTTTTTACATTGTACTGTTTTAACCATCTGCATGTAATTACATCTAATATTAATTTCTGTATTTCAGAGGCCACTTAAATTGAGCCCAAAAACAATATTTGACCTTTATGCATAATTTATTTAAATTTTTAACTCATATAATTTTCTGTTTATTTAATGTGTTTTTAATAAACTAATGGTTAATTTAAAAAAAGCTAATAACTACAACCTGAATATAATATAATAATTTATTGCATATGCAGTACACTCAAAATTATAGTGCATTATCTGTGTGAATGAGTGGGAAAATATGTGGGGTGCACCAAGGAGGGAGTGGTTTCAGACATAGCTTTTGTGTTGTCTTATTTCTGCTTGTACTCAGATATTTGAGAGGTTTACATTATTTGGATTTTGCCTTTATTGATGTATATGGGCACTCTGCAAGCAGTGTAAAAATCCATTTTATATAAATTGAGACAATTTCTGACTTTATTCATGTTACCTTTTGTTATTCACAAATGCTATTCATATCTTTTGTGAATATGTCTTGATAAGTAAAAAAAATGGCTCTGGGAATGTTGTGAATTTCCTTTGTTTTCATAACTTCTCAGGTTAACTACTTTTTAATTTTTATAGGGACACCTCCAATGTGAAGCAGTGGACAGCTGAAGATGTTGCTGGCTGTTATTGCTAGACATTATTTAAATTTGATTGTTTGCATTAAAATGTATATTACGTTATTAATCATATTATGTGAATGTAATTGTGATGTATATTGATTAATAAAAGTGATTATTTATTGAAAATGTGATGTATTTTTTATATAGATAGATAGATAGATAGATAGATAGATAGATAGATAGATAGATAGATAGATAGATAGATAGATAGATAGATAGGTAGATATTCAATTTATGATTAAACATGCTTGCATAAACAATAAATTAAGAGGGATGGGAAAAACAAGCATTTAAAAAAATTAAATGGTGCTTCAAAGCACTCAAGGTGGTTCCTGGTCATTCTTAATAAGAGGGTTCCTCCAGGAACCCTTGAAGTTCCTCAGATAACTGCCCCTTTTGAAGGGGTGCCTAGAGGTGCCTAGACCCTCTTTAGAGGGTTCCGCCGGTGTGGCAATGTGAGGAACCCCAAAAGGTGCCTCCAGGAACCTTTAATTTTTACAGTGTAGTTCCTACCACCACAGCCAGTCAAACCTCAAGGGCTTAAGTGAAATTTAAAGAACAGAAAGCAGACCTTGCAATGGGACTCACCTTCAAGACGTCTGCACCACTGGTTCCCAAGAATGCCACAGTGTGTTCGTTCTCCACAGCCACAGCTACAGCTGTCAGCATGTCATTCCTGCTGTAGATGGGCTTGACGGCTAAAGCATACTCAGGTTTACTGGCTAGTGGAGATGGCAGGAACTCTGCGCCACATATATATGTCTTTACCATGTTCTTCTGTTGGGCAAAAAGACACCAAGATCAGAGTAGCTATAAAAACACAAAACATAGAAGCAGAGCTGAAGAAAATCAACAACTCACATCTCTTTTGGTCTTGCAGATGGCTTCATTCTTGGAGATGTAGGGTGAATAAACAGTCTTTGGTTTGTCATCCTCCAGAACTTCTCCTGTGTAGCAGGACTCAATCACCTCCTCAAACCTGGCATTAATGCTGCTAAGCGGGTACATGCACAATGCTGATCGGCCTTCCTCCTCATCTGCACTGAAGACTCCAAACAGAACCTTATCATTTAGATTTGATGGGACGATATTCTGAGCCAAAACCTTTCCAGGTTTAGCCAGATACGCTGCTTGGACTTTGTTGAACGTGTTCACTTTTTGTTCAGTGTTAACGGTGCAGTTGAGCTGAAGTTCGGTGTAAGAATAATAATGATGGTCGTTCTCGCAAAGGCGGGCTATAAACGTAATCTTCCTGCTGTCGCTAGTGCCAGGAGTGCGGGAGAACAGAAAGTAGATGTAGCCATTGTCTTTAAACGTATAGCGAAAATCATGGTGGTAACGATGGACAAACGGACTCGTTTGAACAGTGGAAGCTTCAACCATGTTCTCAAAAACATCCATTTCTCCATGTTCCTGCAGCAACCGAGTGCTAATGAGCTTTGAGCTGTCCGAACTTCCATAGCCCTTTCCCACTAGAAATACACTGAGGTTAGCATTAGAATTAATGTCCTTAAAATAAGAAATGACCCCCACCACACTGACAGATTCCTCAGTGCTGGCAACGTATGTCTTCTCTCCTTTAGTGTCACTGTAGTACACCGGTTTGTTCACGCTGTTGAGGTTTACCAAAGAGCAGATGCCCCTGAAAAGGCTTCCACAAACAATCAAGGTGCCATTGGCAGAGTTAACCAGAAGGAGTTTGTTAATGTTGTCCATTTCCTTCGCATCGGTGCACTGCGCAGTGATTGGTGGAGTGCATTGTGGGTTGTCTTTCTTAGGGCCTGTGTCTGCTCTGCTCTCCTCCAGTAGATTATGGTTCAGCTGAAAGATCCCATTGACAGCTCCAAGGTAGATACGGCCGGTTTGAGGGTCCTGGACCACATTATTGATGATGGTTGGAGACGAGAACTGGTTTTGAGCATCTTCACAGCAAGATGAGCCAAAACACAGCAGTAGAGACAAAGCTGCCAGGGCCCTCCACGCCATCTCTTGAAAAAAAAAGAGAAAAAACAAGAAACATATCACATATGGGAAGAGTAACGTGGCCTTTGCAAAATTTGCCAACAAACCTGTCTGCATCAACAAGCCTCTCAAACGATAAGCATGTTTTAATTTTCCTAAATATCATCAGTTGTTGAAATGCTCTTCTAATTAAGATACATAGAACATAGAAATCTGACACAATTTTCTGTTAACCTAGACACTCTCGTTTGCCAAATATAGATCCTTGCCTTGAAATGAAGCACTAATGAAAAAATGCACTTGAAAACTGCCACTTTATACAACCTGAAATTCTTTGGCATGCATCATTATACTATAGTTAAGTCAGCACTAGTCAGAAGGGCTATCAACAAAGACCAAGTTAAAAGAAAAATCGATCTAGCCTTCCCTCAGTAGGGTTGCAGACGGCTGCGTGATTTGACACGCTGATACAAGCGAAGCATTTCTAAAGAGGCTTGTCCTCCACCCCTGCACTCCTTTATATTTCTCTTTTTCATTCATCCCTTGAGCACTTCTGCAGGACCTAAAAACACTGAGGCGGAAGTCAAACACTCATCAAAGGAATCGCAGGGCGGCCTGATTCCAGCATAACAGACGGTGGCTCAGTGAATTATGGGTACAACCTCAGAAGCTTGGCCAAACAATTCTGTCCTCCTTCCTGTAAACAACTCCTATGATGACTAGAATGGCATGTAAGGTTATTGTGTTAAACAGGAAGATCTAATCACAGTCGCTCTTTGCATGAACATTCTTGAGCTAATTTTAGCTGTTTATGAGTTTCATGATCTAAAAGAGGAAGGGGATACGAAATAATCCCCATGCTTCCTGACTGTTCCTCACAATTTTCATTACAAACGCTGCCCAGAATTCTCAGTGTTATTAGCATAAACATGGTGACAATCCTCTGGAGTGGACATCCACATAAATGACTGTGATGTTTAGATTGCCAAAGCACATACTTCCACTGCAAATCGAATGGCAGGAGTCTCTTAGACACTGCGATCCCACGCCCAGAGCTCATAAAGAATTCATGCTAAGAGTTTAGCGGATATTACAGCTCTTATTGGCTTTAATGACGGCACTCCAGAGACACTACATGAGGCAGGGCAGCAGTGACGGGTCTTTTCTCTTTACTTAGCGTCTGTCAGAACTCCAGCGTGCAGGGTTTGCAATGAGATTAGAGGTTACTTTAGGGGGAGTGTGTTAAATTATGCTTGTGTCTATGTGTGTGTGTGAGCATCTGGTGTTAACCGTTAACGTGAGCCGTGTTTTTCCGGCTGCTGATTCAGAATGCATGGCTGATCAGTCTGGATGTCTTGTCAGGAAGGAGAATTTTTGGCACGTAGACAAGTTTCATTATGATTATCCCAGTTCCCCCTCCCCTTTCATCCACAAGGTCATATTATTAACAAGAACAATAATCCCAGTCTTCAAGTACAGACTTGATATTTGTGCTGAGTTTGGCACTAGGCTCTGACTAAGCAAGTCATGTGATTTCAGAAGAATGCAGTGTGCCTCATGACACGCTTCCTTGAATTTGCATGTTCACACAAATATCAGTGATTAGTGGAACTGGCTGATGCAAGTCTTTCCATTGTTAGCTCTTTCTCGGGCTTAATCACAAGTAATAAAGTTCAACCAACACTTTTAAGTAATTCAAAAGTTTATTTGGAAACATTTTATACAACTATTCATAAGAAGGTTTAATTTATGTGTGAACTTCTTGACCTCTCATCCAGGAAAAATGAAGCCAGTCACAAACTAGACTCGTTACTCGCATACCTCTTCTATATGTTCTTTACGCTTCAATTTTGTTGTACCTGAAGGGATTCTACTTTAAGGTTAGCAATTTTTAAAACAACTAAGTTGGAGAGAGAGGGGGATGGGATTGGGAAAGGTTCACAAGATAGGACTCAAACTCTGGATGCCTGAAGCACGATGGCACTGTACTGTAGGTCGGTGCATTGCCTACTAGGCAATACCAATGACACTCTTAAACCGAGATCTGAGGGTTACCTATTTTCATTTGGAGCAGACATAACACCACCTCCAATCCTGCTTCTTCATGGCCAACATCCTACAGAGTTTAGCTCTAACTTGCTTCAAACATACTTGCCTAGACGTTTCTAGTCATCCTGAACACCTTAACCATCCCAAACACCCTAACATTATAGCAACAAGTTTCCCACAAGTCCTTCAAATGTGACTAACTTCTGAAAATCTAGTCTTCTCTACTCTCATACACAAATAAGTACACATTTTCAAAAACATCCTGCCTACATCTGGCTCCACTGAGGCCTAGTCATGTGACCACCACTCACCCTTCAAAACAGCTCTTCTCAAAAATGCGTAGGAAGTGTTGTTTTGTGTATCTTTATCGCTGTGTTTCTTGGATTTACAACTAAGGGCATGACTCAGATGGCATTTCCTCTATTTCGAGATTCTTTTCTGAGCCGGAGCCAAACCCAACACATTTCCTCTAAATTACCTCAGGACTATCTCAACTTGAGCTACCTGTAAGTGAACTCACAGTGCAGCAGGAGCATGAACAGGAACAATGTTTATACTCATGTTGAGGGAGTGGGAGTGTGTATTACAGTTTGGATAAGCGGCACTAGTGTGTCATTCCTTCTCTTCGTGTTAAGAAGCAAACATGACTGGTAGATTGGCATACAAGCAGACAAGTGCTGACCCAGCAGTACTACTTACACCGAGGGGCATTACACTGAAACTTCCTGCCGAGTTAATAGTAAACCCCACATCACATCTGAAACACCCTTGCAGATTTCCCCTCTGACGTACAAACTCTGTTTGACCCTTTATTGCAGCATGTTTCGCTTTTATCAGAGTCAAGTTCAGCTAACTCATCCATCTTTTACAATGTTCCCTCATATATTCGTAATTTAATTCTGCCTTAAAGGTGATGTGTGTTAAAATATTTGTCTTTACCTGCAATATAGCAAAAGTCATTCAAAGGACAGTTTCCTTGAAAAGCAGCTCTGCAGCACAATCAAAAATCATTGCCGTTTGTTTGAGAATTGGGACCATTCAAACAAAACAACACTGACCCAAGTAATGGTGTTAGTCTGGGCTAAAGCTATCTATCTGTCAAACCAAAAACAGATAATCTCTGTAACAACAGGTTAAGCTTTAGTTAGTCTCCTGTAACCAGACATTCAGGCTCAATCCAGACGTTTTGGATTCTTTTTCAAAGTTGCTGAGACTTTCATTTCAGTATGTTGCTTTCAGTAGTTACAACTGAAACAGACTACTGAGTAGGGGAGCGGGGCTTTCTTTTTGTGCATTATTCTCTCATAGGTTATACTCACACTAGGTACAGTTGCTGTGAACCGTGCTCAAGCGCGATTGTCCCCCGTGCCCTCTACCCCAACGGCCTGCACTCACACTGCATTTTGCCTTCAGAACCTGAGCGTGCTTACATCATCGATGATGCGACTGTTCAGTTTAACAGAAAGCACAGTGGAGATTTCTTTACTTATATCGTTTAGTCGTTTGGGATGCAGCGACACAGTCAAATATTTTGCCCAAACAGATCCACAACTTTTGACGCTCATAAATGATCATAAAAGTCATTGTGCTGCACGTATTAGGAGGTTTGCTGAAGGTGCATCTGACCTGCAGTGAGGAGTTTGCGTCTTTAATAAACTACGACAGTTTGTGTTCATTGAAAAGTAAGAATGATTATTAAATCCATATGAAACAGTCCCTTAAAAGTGATGTCACGTCTTCAGTTTCGAGCTCAGGTGCTCAACCGAACCGTGCTTTGGCACATCTTGTCAAACAAACCGTGAAACGTGCCTGGGTTCAGATAGCATAGCGTGAGTGCACCCATAGCAAACTAACAGTAAAGGCTGATTTATACTTCTGCGTTGAGTGATCGGCGAGTGTTGCAGTGCAAAAACACTTCCGAAACGCTAGCTGGCAGTAGATTTTTATGTTCCTCTGTGTCAAGGTTCTTCACGGGTGTATTGTTTTTTCTAAATGCTACAAGTAGCTAAAACTCGCACATTCAGAGGTGGGAACCGGTGGACGTGCAGCAACATTAATCATAAGGTAAACACAAAACAAAAGTCTCCATCTGGAGCTCCTTCACTTGACTAGACACTTGTAAACACTCGCTCCATCAGGCTCGCGGCTCTCATCGCTGCCCACGCTCATCACCGGTACCAAGCCGACCAATCACAGAGCTTGCGCTACACGTCGTTGCAACATGTAGTTACATTTTTTGAGAGATGCGTGTCAGCGTCATCTATGCGAACGCGCAAATGCTGAGCCGGACGAAATGCGTGCACTAGATGCAGAAGTATTAATCAGCCTTAAGTGCTGCATGGTTAAGATTATTGTGGCAGAAACTAATGTAATCAAAGTAGGACTGCCACTCTAAACGTGGAAACAAACGGACAGACTTTGATTGAAGATTACTAAAAGACTTTTTTTTCAGTAAATTAATTTGCATGGATTAATTGTTCACCTACAGTATAGAATATCAATGTGTCCTAGCAAAATAAACATTGTAATTTTTTATTTCACATGGACTTTAAGGCCCAGAGGCCATATGACTGACATGTAAATCAGCCATTCATAGTTTGTTTTGTTTAGCGTCAGATTTATGGCCACAAAACTGACTAAATGTTCCTAGAATAGAAAATATCAAGATGTAAAAATCGTGGACGTGTTTTAAGGCAACTATAGGCATCTAAATTTAGTCGATCACGATAAGCACTGTGTCACAGTTATAAACACAATGACTTGTTTCTTCCATATAAGGGTCTGCCATCATGTTTTCCAGGCACACTATTAAAGAATGCAACTCACATTTCATGGAAATTCTGTAGAATTCCTGTAATCAGATGACGACTTCAAAACTCCTCAAGTGTTTCTAATTTTGTGTGCCATATGCATCAGATGCTCAGCCAGCGGTTTGTGGGCGTGACGTCTGAGGCTGAGAGTAATGTTTGGTTGGTTAGTACGGTTCAGTAGCAGATACTGGTTTGACGGATGTCACTGCAATATTCCTTCAACCAAAACAAACGTACATAAAAAATGTTTATAAGTGATTGAAATATTTCCAATATATCCAATTCTTGAAAGAGCTCCTAAAAGCTTACATTTTCACCAGAGCTAATGGAAGTTATAGAGCTGCTTGGTTTGAAAACAGCCATTATTTTAGCGATTCCGTCTGCTGGCATTGAAATCCCCCACTTCACCTTTAAAACTTGCTGTTTGGTGATGCAGAGCGGATGCCAGGTTCTGCCCTCCTGTCATGGCCGCCTCTCCCTTTTGCTTTTCAATGACTGTCTCCACAGACGGCTCTGAATGATTGACGGCTGAGACCGGCAGACTAATTAAGGCTGGGATCAGAGGGAGCACGAGTGGCTGGACATGCACAGGTAAAAAAAAAGTGGGCCGGTATTGAAAAAGCTCTCTGAATATGTAAAAGGAAGCGATTCCAGGCTCCTGGAAGACCTGCCGCTCACTTTGGCGCTGTCCCCAATGGCATATTTAAAGTGGACTTCATTGGCATGGAGCATACTGTATGTGAAGTCAATGAGACTGTACGGTGTCACAATTAAAGTTCAAAAGGGTCCAACATATCATCCTAACCAAACATCAGACAGTGGAGAATGAGATATTTAAGTTTGAGTTTGAAAATACATTCTGTTAGGCTGAAATGTATCAATGTTTTGATTAAAACTAACCCAGTTACATTATGATTCTTTACAAAAAGCTTTCGTTTGAGTTCAAAAGACATGAAAAAATAATTCAGGTTGTTTTATGAAACATTTATAGATTTTTTTAGTTTTTCTTTAGCAGATCACATTCCCATTTGTTTTCATTTTGCAGACAGACCACTATCAATCTTTTTTTTTTTTTAACACTAAGTAGGAATGCAGTAATGTAACAAATTACAATATAAATTTGTGTACTGTATTTGATTACAGTTACTAAAGTCAATGTAATTGTGCTACTTACAGTAGTGTGTTACAAATATAGCTTATAGAAGAAAAAACTGCTTCTTTTAAATTACGTTTTCGGCTGCAACGAAATGTGTTAATACACATGCGCTTTTAAATTGCTGGAGAACGCGAGCTGAAAGGGTTTCTGACGTTCTGACAGGCATTACTTTGATTTCATTAACGTGTAAAAACAAAAATATTGCTTTAAAATGCAGTCTGTAGCTGTCTTTCCACTGCACACGACATTCAGACACGACTGTCGGAATTGTGGCAGTCGCACATAATTTTCAGTTTTGTCATCCACCATGGGAGAGAAACAGATTCTCGCTGTGTCCGAAATAAAGCAGTGCAAATGCAAGAGCCTTTATTCTCCGTGTGTTCACCATGGTTGAATGAATGAATTCTAGAAACTCATCGACCACTAAAAATTTTGGAGGGAATGTGGAGACAACATCAAAATGTATATTCTTTATTAATCATTTATGAATAGCAATGTTTTTTTTTTAATATAGATTTTTTTTTTCTGATTCAAAAAAATAACTTTTTAACTACTATTTCTCATCTCGCGCACATGGACCTGCTTGGACAACACTGATATACATCACATTCGGTCGGCCGGCCGCATATGGCCTAGTCGCAGGAGTTCAAATATTTCAACGTATTCGCAGCTCAATTCGGATCTGAATTGTCTGCATACGGAGATGATCGTAACTCCACGCAGTTGCCGGACTACTCTCCATTTGTAAATGAATGACTTTCTGTCTGTCACTTGTCGTGTGCAGTGGAAAGGCGGCTTGTGTCCAGTCTCTAAAGAATTTTCGACTGCTTTTAACTCGAACAGCTACTTGTTCAAGCACTTGAATAGAAGGAATTCTATGACAATACTCTTCACCAAAGAGGACACCGGCGCCCAAAAACATGGAGGTAAAACTCAGATATATATATATATTTTTTTTTTAAATGACAAGTTTAACGTTGTGAAATGTATATTTATTGCAGAGGGAATTACAAAAATAATCACAAAAATCTATTTCTTTGATCTATTTCTTTCATATTGATTGAACATAACTTCTATTCAACCTAATGCATTTCTGTTATAAAACCTTAAGTTTCATGTCTATTTATAAATATTATGTCTACTCCCCCTTCTGTAAATAGTTTTTGTATAAATGGAAGATAACTTAAAGGGATCAACTGCTCTGTTATTATTATGAGGAACTGTGTAACTGTTTTTAGATTTCTTTACTTGGACAGAGGAAAATTAAGACCTTTTAAAATGATTTAAGACCTACAGCACAATATTTCAGTGAATTTAAGACTTTTTAAGGCCTATAATTTAGTTTTTGAAATTTAAAACATTTTAAGACCCCGCGGACACCCTGATATTGCGCACACTCGCATTTTCCAGGCACACAAATTGAAAACCACGAGTCAGGTGACAAGAACTGACCGATAAGCTTCATACTTTGTAAGGAATGTACATATTTCGGTAGACTAATTACCTCAGACAAACACAGAACACCCAAAAACTGCAGTGCTTTTGCATACCAGGGATGTAAATGGTTACAGGTATCCAGTTTTATTTATGTCTTGTGTTAAAAAAGGTTTAGAACAAGTGAATGATGAGAGAATTTTAAGTTTTGGGCAAACTATCTCTTTAAATCTTTTGAATATGTGAAGCTGCTGTGATCAACCCATTGTAATGTTTCTCAGTGAATATTAAATTACTAAAAGAGCTGCAGTTTATTTTGTATCTTTATAGGTATATTTTATATGTTTTAAAAGAAACAGCAAAGTAATTAGTAATATGAGTATTTTTACATTAAGTAATTAGTAATGTAATCAGATTACAATTTTCCAGTAGTCATCAGTAATTTGTAATCTATTACTTTTTAAAGTAACTTATCCAACACTGTTTATTACCAATATGATAAATGATCATTTTACCATTGTTAATTACTATTTCCATTTATAGTGATTAGTGATCAGAATAAAAATAATTACCATTATCACTTAAACCTAAAAGGGTTTGCTTTTTTCTTTCCGTGCAGATACACTCCAATAACACAATAAAACAGCATTTTTACATCTGTGAAATCACAATCCATCAATATCAGCACAAAATCCAGCACATTCCTCAACATTTCTCTTTTCTTCCACAAAAGAATCCAAGCTACATGATTTGTAATGCCACAAGCAAACAACGAATTCATGTAAATGCATATCTTTTCAAACACACATCTCATATCCCTGGTTCTGTGCTTGACTAGAAAATGAAGGGGAATGGAGACACACTTTAACAAGCAGGACAGACAATTAAAGTGTTTACGATTGAGCAAAGCTGCACTGAGGCACTTACAGATTGAGGTTAATAGCAAGAATGCCCTTGTCTAACGTGTGTGTGTTTGGGTGTGTGTGAAGAAGGGAAAGTGAAGGAGAGTGTGTTCACCACCCAGCTGGTCCCAATCAAGTGAGAGACGAGTGCAAAGGTTAAGGTAATTACTCCGGCTGCAACTGAACTGGTTCAGGACTCTGATGGTCACAAAGAGGACGGCAGGGACAAACAAACGGATAAAGAGCATCTAACCTTCTCCGCTAATAACAGCTAGACTGTGTTTGTCCCTTCACGACTAGGGATGCCCAATATCTTAAAGTTTGCAATATACTGGTAACATTTTCCTTCCCACGATAATAATGTTAAAACCTACAAGCTGCCTCCGCAATCTGGAACAGGTTTAGTGAGGGGTGTAAAGAAATAAAATAATAAAATAGATCTGCACAGAATTAAGGGGACAGCTCCCCAAAATGCAGCACTTCCAGCACTTGTTCCAAACCTATTTGAGTTTCTTTCTTGTGTTGAACACAAAAGAATATATATCAGATATGTCAGACTATGTGTACACCTTTTTGACTGTGTACTTGTCCATCTGTGCCTACATGTGTGTAGTGTTTTTCTTAAGACATTTATTGTCTTTCACGTATCTATTGTCTCTTACGTATTACTGTCAAAATTGCTAATTGTATATTGCTTTGTTTTATATTGTTTTGTGTTGTATTGTTTAGTTTTTTGGAGTATGTTGTTGTATTTTGCACTGTCTGAAGCCATCACCTAAGCTTTTTACTTATCATACTGTAGTACACGTGCTGCTGATGATGTGACAATAAAAGTGATTTGATTTGTTCAAAGAATGCTGGAAAAAAAACAGCATGTGACTTTTTTTTCCCCCAACATTCTTCAGAATATCTTGTTTAATGAAAAAAGTTAATTCATAAAAAACTTAAGAACCACTTAAAAAGTGAGTAAATTCTGAGGAAATATTCATATTTGGGTGAACTATCCATTTAATGTACTACTGCAGCATAAACGCAACCCTATTTTACATGTGTATTAGGTTTTTTACTTACTTTTACTCCAAATTCAGTTAATGACTTCGGCCATTGTTTAAAATAGCTTCCCTTCGCCGTCAAATAAATCACAGAACAAAGAATAAAATCATACTACTGTATATAGTATTCTATACAGTGACACTAATTGTGTTAATTAGCACTGTAGCGCCTTATGATTTCCACAATGTGGAAAACACACAAAAAACACAGAAACCAGACATAAAAATGTTTAAAGAAAATCTTGTTTAAAGAAAAAAATTAATTTAAAAAAGTTAAGAACCACTTGAAAGTGAGTAAATTATGAGGAAATGTTCAATTATGGGTGAACTCTGCATTTAATGTACTACTGCAGCTTGAATGCAACACTAGTTTACATGTTTATGAGGCTCTTACTTTTACTCCAAATTCAGTTCATAACTTCAGCCAAGTGTTGGAAATAGCTTCCTTTTGTGGCCAGAATTGGTCAAATAAATCACAGGACAAAAATAAAATCATACTACTGTATGCATACAGTATTCTTTACAGTGATGGATGTTGTGTTAATTAGCACTGTGGAAAATGTGGAAAACACACACAAAAATCACAGAATCCAGTCATAAAAATTTAATTTACTGCGAAAAAAACGAAATTTGTTAAAATTTGATGAGCAGATCAAAAGTACACTGTTAATGATTTTGTAAATTACACAGTATTTAGATTACATTAGATTCAACTTTGTTATTACACACACTGCAAAAAACACACTGAACTTATATTATGTTGAACTGACTTAAAACTGCTTGCATAACTTAGAAAATTAAGTTAGAACACGATTAACTTAGTTTAATAAGTTACATTGACCTAAAACGTGCTGTCAGGATTATTTGATCATATAATTTTTTTTTTACAGTGCATGTACAAGGCAACGTAATGTGAACTGTATTTTACTGTAGGAGGGTCATGCAGTATGTTACTGTACTTTAAGTTGCATTGTGAAAACTACTGTATATTTTACAGATATACAGCACTGTAAATACATAGACAGCGAGATAAATGGTGGTGTTAATGTAAATACAGTATTTTTGCTGTAATTGATTTACAGTAAATTAAGTTCCTGTATATTCTACAAGAACTTGCTAACAGTGTAGTGTCAAAGGAATTGATTTCACAGAGCCCTGAGATTGCATTAAAACATATTTTATTTACTGTATATAAAAATAGCCAGGATGGCTTAAAGATTACAGATGACTCATATATTGCCACATTCATGTCTTGATCAGTTTAAATCTTATTTTCCCTTCACTACAAATGCTAGATGGATTACTTTAGACTGTCTTTCTGTTTTCGAGCAAGGCACTCTTTAGCCTCTCCAGTATGAATAAAACACACTAACTAAACCTATTTTAGCAAAAACAAAGACAAAAGTAAGAAATAATATTTATTTGTAAAGATTCAGCACTTTTTTGTCTCTCTGTTGATACATATGAATTATCATTTAGCATTGATATTATTGCAATAAATACCAGAAAATATTTACATAGCTTTATATCGTCCATCCCTATTCACACAACTGCAGAACTTGCCCTGTTCCTCATAAGAGCTCCTGAAACATCTCGATCACAATCTCTGCTTTTCTGCTCTCAATCACTAGAGCTGCAGATAATCACTCCATTCAACAGCTGTCAGACGCAGAGAGCCACTGAGTGAGAGATGAAAGTGAGGGAAAAACACGCAGACCGGCTTTCATAAGCCAGGTTCGAGCGCAGAATGCCCAAATGCAGTTTAGTTTTAGAAATCTCCTCGAAAACAATTTTGATGCAATTTGTCAGCAACGCATCAAGTGCCGTTACACGAGCAGGGATCAAAGCGGAGCGGGACGTGCGCGCTGGAGATCGTGGGGATGGAGAGACTGTTATGCTAATGTAATCTAAACGACTCTTGTTAAAAGACAGAATTCATTAATGTCCTGATTTATCAGCCCATCCTCATTAATCCCTCAAAAGTGATATTTAGGAATTCATGTCGGATTCTAGACCATTTGGAAAGCTTCAAATATTCTACTTGAAGGTAAGCACTGAACTTCGTTAACCATTTTTCTAAACAGCAAAGTTGACCATATAAAAGCATATTAATTTTTAGGGGTAAATTTTGTGAGGGTAATTTCCAAGGTCAACCCTACCCAGCAGCCCTATGCAGAATGTTTTGATTTCAGTTCACTAGTAATAAAACTGTCAATTATTAAGCACATTATTATGATTAATAACACATAATTAACCTTAAATTAATTCAACAGACTTCAAAATGTTTCTAAAAAATTAAATAACCTTTAAGTTTTAATCGTAAATTGCTTTTTTTTCCAATCATAAAATCTAACCTATAGTCTAATCCGATCTGTCCTTTCACCGCAACACAGATTCTCCCCCATTCACACGTGAATAACAAAAGTGGACAAGTTTGTCTCCGTCTCCTTCTGCAAGTCAAGAAACAAACTCATGCACGTATGAACACAGACACACGCAGGCAGCGGCGTGGAGCTGTGTCATCTCTCCCAGCGGCTCCCAGAGAACAGCAGGCATGTTGATTAAATTTGACTGCTCATTGTGCCGAATCTATAATTCTCTCCACTCGGGTGCCTTCAACAAGCTAAGAATACAGAGAGGATCCCCCGAGCCATTACCTCAAATATGCACACACAAAAAGTTAGCACAACTCCAGCTCGCGCGAATGAAACCTGGACGTGAATATGAATAGTTCAGCATGCATGTGTGTGTGTGTATAAGAGTGCACTCGGCAGCATTTTAAGTACTTTTTATCTGCCGGGTCCGTGATAATATACCAAAAATTGAATAGCTAAAGAACGGTTGGCTTCTGAGTACCCTTGAAGTAATGCTAGGGTAGACGGTAACCACTTAGCGCTGGCTGTGAGCGATTGTGCGCGTGTGCTAGCATGTTAACAAAAGACTGAGAGGAAGGGAAGGAGAGAGACAATTAGAGACTGAGGAAGCCAAGTACGACTCGGCACCGCCGCGACAAGGCCGTCTTTGTGTGTGTGTGTGAGTGTGTGTCCGCTGGTGGGATCGTGCCCCTGATGGGAGTGTAAAATAACACAGCCATCCACATTCCAGACTACAGGCCGGCAAATTTGGAGCCGCTTGCCAGCTAGGAGAGCAAAAACAAGCATTCAGATGGAGGAAGAAGGGAGGAGAAGTCAAATGAATGAATGGACGGGTGAAGAAACAAATGAATTGGTAGTTGGAGGAAAGTACGCAGGCAGACGCTGATGCTAATTAAAGGGGCGATGCTATAAATAATGATTTACTCACGCTCATGATATTACCAAAATGATACTGTGTGGAAAAGAATGGATATTTGTCTGCATAAAAAGACTGTTGAGTGACTTATTGACTTACTGTAAATTAATATAATGCAAAACACAGCTATAAAATATTAACAATAAGAAATAATGTATTCATTTTAGTTAAAGGTACTTGTAAATGTCTACTAGGACTCTTAACGGATGTGCATGGACAATTCAATCCTACAGCCCTTGATATAGTCGCAGCACAGTTCATGTTCATTCTTTGTTTCGCCTCTAACAGAGAGTGTTTTTACTTGCATACTGCATGTCTGACCTCAACAGACTGAACTGAGGAAATGAACTCAAGTAGATTTCCAAGTCAAAGAAGGCAGAGCCTCAAAGCCACACTTTACATTATTGCATTACAAATTACATTATTGGAATGGACCAATGATAGTTTGAAGATGTTTACCAGCTAAAACTATTTTTTTTTAAAGTTTGATAAATGTCATATTTATCTCTGACAGGTTCAAACCAGCCGGGGTGCAAATAGTGAAAAACAGTGTTAAAAGATAGTTATAAACCAAAAAATACTGACATAAAAATTGAGTAACAGTACATTAAGGGTTGTATTAAACATACATTTGGCAGTAAATAAAATTAGTGCTGTTTAATGATTAATTGAAACAAATCACATATAAATAAAAGTGCAAAACAGTGTTAAAATATATTTATGAACCAAAAAATAGTGACTTAATGGTGCATCAAAGGTAGTAATGAACATTCATTTGACTGTAAATAAAATTAGTGCTGTTTAACGATTAACTGAAACAAATCGCATAAACAAAAGCGCAAAACCGTGTTAAAATATAGTTATAAACCAAAAAATACTGACATAAAAAGCCATTAACGGTGCATTAAGGGTTGTCATGAACATTCATTTTACTGTAAATAAAATTAGTGCTGTTTAACGATTAATTGAAACAACTCACATATAAATAAAAGCGCAAAACAGTGTTAAAATATAGTTATAAACCAAAACATTGTGACTTTATGGTGCATCAAATGTAGTAATGAACATTTATTTGGCTGTATATAAAATTAGTGCGGTTTAACAATTAATTGCAACTAATCACATATAAATAAAAGTGCAAAACAGAGTTTCAAAAGATAGTTATAAACCAAAAAATACTGACATAAAAAGCCATCAACGGTGCATTAAGGGTTGTAATGAACATTAATTTGGCTGTAAATAAAACTAGTGCGGTTTAACGATAAATTGCAACTAATTACATATAAATAAAAGTGCAAAACAGTGTTAAAATATAGTTATCAACCAAAAAGTACTGACAAAAATATTCAATAACAGTGCATTAGGGTTGTAATGAACATTAATTCGGCTGTAAATAAAATAAGTGCTGTTATACAATTAATTGCAATTAATTACATAGAAATAAAAGTGCAAAACAGTGTTAAAATATAGTTATAAACCAAAAAATAGTGACGTAATGGTGCATCAAATGTAGTAATGAACATTTATTTGGCTGTATATAAAATTAGTGCGGTTTAACAATTAATTGCAACTAATCACATATAAATAAAGTGCAAAACAGAGTTTTAAAAGATAGTTATAAACCAAAAAATACTGACATAAAAAGCCATCAATGGTGCATTAAGACTAGTAATGAACATTCATTTGGCTGTAAATTAAATTAGTGCTGTTTAACGATTAATTGCAACTAATTACATAAAAATAAGTGTAAAACGATGTTAAAATAAAGTTATAAACCAAAAAACTGATGTAATGGTGCATTAAGGGTAGTAATGAACATTCATTCAGCTGTAAATAAAATTAGTGCCGTTTAATGATTAATTTAAACTAATCTCATCCTAAATAAAAGTTTTAGTTTCCATAATTTGTGTACTGCGTATATTTATTATGTTCATATAAACACATACCCATTTATACATGTGCATGCATGCAGAGAAAATGCTCATTTATATTTAAACCTAAAATATTTACATGCAACATAAAACTATTTATAAATATGAATAAATATGCAAATACATTTAAAGTATAAACATGTATGTGTGTGCATTACATATAAATAGATGCAGTACACGCATCACATTATGTAAATATAAACTTTTATTTTGCACATATTTAATCCTTCAACTAAATTATGCTTGATGCTCAGCATATGATATCATTCTGGGTTTGTTTTATAAGCTTGGAACACTGGTTGCCTGCTGCTTTATCACTAATAGTATTTAATATAAAACATTTTTAAAGTGATTCCAATAGTATCTGTCCTCTGCAGTTATTGTTATAGTTGCTATACTTTTAAATATATAACATTTTTATTAAAAACCACCACATTCATAGTTATAACCTTTGATGTTAATGGGCTTTCAGAATGTAACATTACCATTAAACAACGTGTTTATTTTCTGCAGCCATGTATAGTTCACAGGCTGCAGTGTAAGTTTGTTGACTAGTTTGGAGCTTGAAGAGTTTTCTCGGATTCAATGAAGCAAAGAAAAAGCTTCCTGCATTATCTATCCCTCCTTCCTCATCCCTCTCTTTCTCCGTTTTCCCTCCAGCGATGGAGTTTACTGCAGAGATAACGTATCTTTTCCACTTGATAGGTTTCCTAATTGCACTCACTTAAACACACAACCAGCAGCTCCATCCAGAACACATTGTATTAATAAATTACACTGGGGTTTAATTAGCCAAGACTCCGATGCCGCAGGCCAACACTAACACGCACACACACATACACAAACACACACCTTATTAGGTGAGTCTTTCCAAACAAAAAAAAGTCTTCCCATTGCACAGAATTGTGGGTAAAAGTCAATAACTTTAGCAGGGCTGACAGATTCGGTGGTCTTCAGAGAGATGGAGAAAGAGATAGAGAGAGGGGGAAAGTGATTATTACTGCTAAAGAGGGTTTTTGAAGGCAAATAGTACAATAGGAATCTGTCAGAAGGATCACAAAGGGGGTCAATTCAATTTGCTCAGAGCTGAAATTATTTGTAAAACCGCTGACTAGTGATGGAACGACATATCGCACAAGGTCAAATAACCAGTGGATATTTTGAGATTAGAGAACAATGGCTGATGGTCTTCAATTAATTAACGGAAAAGAAAGGAGCAGTTGCCCCTTGTGTTACTTGTTAGACCAGCCAAAAACTCTTTATCGGTGAACAATTAACTACTTTAGAAATGTGCATTTTTAATAAAACATGTATATTAAGAGTTTGAATTCAATGCAATGCTTACTTGCTATCAATGAATGCATTTATATTAGCATTAACCTAAATGTGTTATTAAAAGCAACATTAAATTCATATCAAAATATTAGCTTATTGTATTTGTAATTGTTTATATATTATAATAATTACATATGATATATGTTTTTTGTAATTATTTATGCAGCTAAATAATTAGTTTCAATAATAATAAGAATAACAATAATAATACATACAGCTGAAATCAAAATTATTAGTCCCCCTTTGATTTTTTTCTTTTTTAAACATTTCCCAAATGATGTTTAACAGAGAAATTTTCACAGGATGACTGATAATATTTTTTCTTCTGGAGAAAGTGTTATTTGTTTTATTTCAGCTAGAATAAAAGGAGTTTTGAATTTTTTTAATACCCATTTTAAAGTAAAAATTATTAGCCCCTTTAAGCTATTTGTTTTTCTCGATACAGAACAAACCATCGTTATACAATAACTTGCCTAATTACCCTAACCTGCCTAGTTAACCTAATTAACCTAGTTAACTTTTAAATGTCACTTTAAGCTCTATAGAAGTGTCTTGAAAAATATCTAGTCAAATATTATTTACTGTCATCATGGCAAAGATAAAATAAATCAGTTATTAGAAATGAGTTATTAAAACTATTATGTTTAGAAATGTTGAAAAATTCTTCTCTTCGATATCAGAAATTGGGGAAAAAATAAACAGGGGGGCTAGTAACTCTGACTAAAATATTTCCAACTACACAACAAAGTCAAATACATCAATAAATAATTGCTAATAATTAAAAAACATTTATGCAAAGCCTATAAACTCACAACCTCTTCAATAATTACTCAAATAAAAAGTGCTAAATAAACTAAATTAAACAAACAGACTGTCACATAAATAAAACAAACAATTCGCAAATATTTATAAAACTGATCTGCAATTCAAATACTCAAATATTACTAGTTCTGTATGAACAAAATACAAAAATAAAACGAACCAAAAGATAAATAGCATCAATTGTTCAATACTGAAATATTAATATTTCTTTAATGAAACAATTATGAAACTAAAACAAATAAATTAATATTAAATACAATTTAATTGAATTCAGCTGTCATGCAAATCATTTAGTGTTTTAAATAATGCATTCTTTAATGTTTTTATTAAAATGATTTCAACTTGGAGATAGTTGGCTCATATGGTTTCAGCATTTAATATGGGATTTAAAGCCCTGAAATATGACCAAATGAAAAGTTCAAACACAAAAACTCTGAAATTACTCCAAAATGAGCGTTTTTTTTTAATCAGCCTCTAAGGTTTATGTTCAGAAATTTGACTTTAAATGCAGGAAAAATAACCTAGATTCATTACCATAAAAGTGAAACAACTAAACCTACACGCTTTTGCATCTGAAATCCTCAAATTCTGACTCTCCACCATTCAGTTGATCGGGTGAACCCTGTGGATTATGCAAGACTGTAAAACATTTTTTTCAGAGGGCAAATTATTCACCGTATCCCTCATTATTCATCATATTGTTAGTCCTTGTACTCGGACAGCGGAAGCCTCACGCCACTACACTCATTACAGAGGGTTTAAAAAGCCTCCATAATTTCCATAATGAATAAATTCCAATAACCACAGCTGCAAGCATTAATACCTCACAAATCCTCCACTGTATGACCCACTTAATGTCACAGGGGCTTTAAACAGGAAATCCCACTAATAACTAGTCTTGTGGTCAGTTCTCACTCTGACATGCATTGTCGTTCCCAACTAAAACCTTGCTCTGTTTTCAATCCCAGACTGTTTAATTTGAGCACTTCATTGGACGAAGATATATTCGCTTTCTCCTGAATTAAATATGGTACTACAAGGGAGGCATTGTTGTTTAGGGCTTCGTGAAACAAAATATAATAATACTAATTTGTGATATAATTTTTGCTGATAAATGTGATATAATGTGTATAGGCCTACTAAATGTTATCAGGACTTAATGGTGCTGCTTGTTTTCATCACACAGATTATCTGTTTGTGTTTACATGCAATAATAATGTAAGATTTGAGAAATCTCAGATGCATCCACATCCACTTTTATGCATCCACATGGACAATGCAAACATCTACATCCACACCCCATGGAGCGAGAATGCGGGAAACGCTCTCTCCCGCACTCTATTCCCTTCCCCTACTCTTCCCCTCACTCAACTCACAGAATGGTCATCTCAAAGTATGAATGTTCTGCATCAATGCAAGTGACTTTATCTATCATGTTTGATATCATTTGAAATGTCTCAGTGCGACTGGTGCAATGGTCTCATTCTCTCAAGAAATAGACAATCAAAATAATAGATAAATAACTTCAGGTATCTTTTGGCCCACTGCTAAGGGTGTGTCTTTCCCTAGAGGGCTTCTATTCAAATTACCATTTGATCCCTATAGGCAGTAACTCTTCAGATCTAACATGCCACTAAATGCAAATGGCTTTTGTTGTTCCACACATACCCCTCCTTGAAGGAGATTCCTGGCCTGACTATTTAAGAGAAAGAGTAAGGGCAATTCTGCAACCAGATTAGGCCGTAGCATAGAGCTCTCATGCTCTACACTATGCATATATTTTGTTTATTTATTCTGAAGTCAGGTATGCATCTTTTGATCTTGGATTTATCTTTGAGAATTTGATGTCATTGATTGTTTATGAATTGACTGAATAATTGGCATAATACATTAAATTGTTATGTTTGAACGCATTCTGCTTACTCTGTAATTATTCATTTTAGTAGATTACGCTGCATCCTTGTTTCCGCACTTCCTGCATCAGGTCAGTAGACAGACTAAAGTCCAGTTGAGATGGAGCATTGGACACACTAACTGTATTTTAGAGATCCGACTGGCTCTTGGTATTGATTCAAGTGTACTTAGGTGGAAAAGGAGTTATTTATGTCTAAGGCAACAAGGTGTTGCACGACTAACATGGATAAACTGTCTGACCTTAGTTTGAAAGTAATGTTGATCTAAATTAAGTGTACATAGAAAACCATGAGCTTGGCTAAACCAAAATTATTATAAAGAACAGTGGTAGGTTACATTTATAATAAAGGCCTTGACCTCTGATTAGAAATGATATTACCTTTAACTCAAGGGTGTACATCTAAGGGGACTAATCAAAAATACTTTAGAATGAGCAAGCATAGGAGCGGCCATCTAAAAGTATTAGTCAATTACCTCTATTTAATAATCAAGACTGACAAGAGTGTGACTGTGAGGGACGCCATCGGCCGAGGTGATTCCTCCGAGTGGCATGAGCATCTAAATAAACAAATGTAATAGTTACGAGTAAAGACAAAAGGTTCAAACATTTATCTAAATTATATATTGATGTAATCTTCTTAAGGTTTTATGAATGGAGTCAGATAAAGCGAAAGATAAATATATTAATATTCTAAACTATCTCAAATTAAATTTGGAGTCAGATATGAGTTAAAGTGTGCACTGGAAAGGCCGAACACGCAGTGAACTTTTATCCACCCGTGGACACCTTCATTGGGCCAACTGGGTGGACCTTACAACAACAAAAACAACAACAACAACAACAATAATAATAAAAATAAATATATCTATCTTGAAACTAAAATATGATACAAATCATTCAAATAAAATTCAAATTTATAAATAAATATATACTAATATTTACAAAACATTTATGCAAAACCTCCAAAACTATACACTTTTTTTAATAATTATACAAATAAAGCCAAATTAAATAAAATTAAACAGACTGTCACGAACAAAAACAATTTGCAATTATTTACAAAACTTATCTGCAACCCATATTCTCTAATATTACTATTTCTGTCATTAAAAAAAGTAATAATTTCACTGTTATATGTGTCAAATCGATCATGAGACCAACTCCGAACACAAATGTGTCTGTGATTTAGTTTAAAGCAAGATGAATCAGCACTGATTTGTTCAATGGCACTGACAAACAGGAGAAAAATAGTGCCATGAATGATTCTATTACAAGGCAATCCATAGAATTTACTATGGATTTACTGTTATACCTAACTGCAGCATGATTCGGTGGCAGGAATGAGAGATAAACATTGTATTATGTAGACTATGCCTATATATTAAATATGTAGACATGATGTAATGAAATGGTAAAGCCTAATGGAATTTAAGTAAGTATTGTTATTAAGCTGCAACATTTGGTGATTTGTATTTATTCTTAATGCATTTAGGCCGCACAGTTCCATTTCATCATGGTAAATGCATGGTTTTACCTATACGATTGTGATTATCTAAATGTATGGCATTACATAGGACAATGTTTTGTCTTAAACAAATTAAAATCAGAATATTTCAATTCAATTGTTGGAGATGTTGTTACTTAACTCAACATAAATGTACATCTTTGCATTGTATCCTCAATGTCGGTTAACAAAAACAGCTTTTGGCTGCCAACCTCCACCTGAACTGCTGAAAACATCTATAATCTTTCAAGAAGCAGTTTAAGACACCTGACACAAGCACTTAACATCTCTTTAACACTGTTAACACTTTAAAAATGTACGCACACACACACACACACACGCCATGCTCTTTTCAAGTCTTAATCTAGTTGTCTATTAAACCTAGCATTGTGTTTATTTTTTGGCTCGTGAAGGAATTGCTTTGCTTCTCTTTTTTAAGTCAGCTAAATGCATGAACGTAAATGGTTACTGTTAGACAAGCGTCATGTAACGATGTAGAACCCATACTTCACTAATAAGCATGACTTGATGGTCTTAAACCAGCGTAAAAAGCATTCATGTTGATGGTGATCATGTGCATGTGATTTACAAGCTAAGACATCTGGATCTCTATGATGTGCTGTTGTGAATGATGCTGATTTAAATATGTCAGCAAGTTAATGTATGTAGCTGGCTAATATAAATGAGGATTTGTTGAAATTGCAAGAATGACTTGTGATCGTCTTGGGAGCATTAGTTAGAAAGGGATGAAAAATGATAAACAAATCCGAAATGTTCTACAGTGCATGCCATCATTTCCCATTGCTTATAATAAATGTATATTGTCACACAGGCCAAAACCTTATATTTTCTTTCCAAACATTTAAAGCTAATGGCCACTATTTATGTTTGACTGTGGGTTTAACAAACAATGAACCAATGAGAAGTCATTTAAACCCATCTTTATTTTGAATGTGCCGAAAAAAGTGTAAATGATGAACTGATCGCTTTAAGTTCAACATCTTATTTACTCAAAAACAAGAATTTAGTATGTTCATGAAAAACAGGATGCATTTACTAATGGAGTATATATAACATTTTAATTGAAGTTAAAGGTAATATTTTTATCATGTAGAGCAATCGCGTGCACACACACATGCACACGTATACAGTGGGGAAAATAAATATTGAAGTACTTCTATCGGATTCAAGTCAGGTGATTGGCTGGGCCATTCTACAGCTTGATTTTCTTTCTCTGAAAGCATTTGAGAGTTTCCTTGGCTGTGTTTTGGATCATTGTCTTGCTGAAAACTCCACCCTGGTTTCATCTTCATCATCCTACTAATGTAGATGTTGGACTTAAGCAGCTAACATTAATTTACAATGCCGAAGGGCAGAGGGTTGATGAATAACTACTGAGAAATTTCAGCTGCTGTCTGGGCTTTCACTGCCTTTCTACACCTTCCTTTCTTCATGTGTTTAACCCTTTTTTCTGCGTCATTTCATTTTATTAAGCATAAATTAATTAGTAAATTAATTAGATTTGTTTTCTTTGCTTACTGTATATGGATTTATTTGGTTGTTACCAACATCCGGGAAAAATTTCAAGTCTGAGAAAAATGGTGACGTGTTCAATACTTACTTTCCCCGCTGTATATGTACACACACATACAGACCATCCAGGATTTTGTTCAATGGTTCTTGAGAATAAAAAAAAAAGAAATTACAAGACTTTTTTGTTTATTTTCACAGCAAAACAAAAGGTTTTAAGCAAATAGTATCATTAATTTTTAGAAAAGCCATCACAATTTCAGTCATTTTCAGCTACAAATATTTTTTTTTTAAATCCCGGCAAAATCCTGAAGGGACTATATACACAAACACACTTATATATAATAAAAATACTTAGGATAGTGAAATTTTTGGCAGATCATATATAAATATATATAAACATCTATTAACTGATCCAAATGCATCCTCGCAGAAGTGCTGAAACCCAAATGTATATACATCGCAATGAAAGCTAACCACTGACTTCTACTGTTTTTACACTGAGCTAATGATATTTTCTATCCCCTACGCCTGAATCGACCCCTCACTGAAACCTTTTTATGCATTTTTTACATTGTAATTAAAACATTTAGCATGTTTCAGAAAGCTGTATTCCTCGCGGGCGCACCACAATGTAGGTGATTTCAGCATTTATTATCCTTGTGGGGACATTTGTTCCCCTCGGTGTAGGCAAAAGCTGACCCTCACACACCTTAATCAGTCAGTTCTACACACTCAGAGCGCTGATTCTGATTTTCAAGTGCTTCATAATTGGACCAGCAAAAAAAAGCCACCCACGAGCACATCCAGAAAAGCATTATGGAAGCCCTTTAAAAACAAGCGATGAGCATTCAATGGGAGTGTGTTTGCCCGTGTAGAAAACAAACAGCGGATGATTGATGTCGAGCGCTGTTAGGGAGATGTTTGCTGATTTATGGTCCTCTAAAAGGTGAACGTGCTACATTATCAATGCAATACCAATTACAGCATTTAGATGTCGGCTGTTGTGTTTTGAGAGATAGGATTTGTGTGTGTATGTGTGTGTGCGCTTCAGTGCAGGCAACATTTTATCTAGCAGACAGAAGACAGACTCAAAGTTTCTGTTAACACTCGCTTTCTTATGCAATTCCTACGTTTGCTGCAGAAACACACATTCTTTTTTTCTCTCCATCAGGGACTGCTTTTATACGGAGCTTTAATCTCTAAACCAAAACTTCAAGCAACTTTCTGCAGTTTTACATTTTCATAAGCATCCCATTACAGTTCATCAGATATTTCCCCTGTTAGATATACCTCTGTTTGTGACTGTTACAGTCTGAAAACGTTTTACAAATCCAAATGTACAGCATATGAAGTAATTGGGGATTCTAAACTGCGTGATGAACAGATGTCACCACTTCAATATGTTCCCTCTGCCGCCGTTCTTGCTGTCGTCGCAGCGGTAGTAAGTGCGCCAGCAACTTTTGACCGCCGGGTGGCGCTTTAACCATAGATTTTCAGCTTTGCCTTTTCACAACACTAGATAGGACGGTAGGCTACTGTACTATGTGTACTTTATGCGATGTGTTCAATTAAAATATAATTTTGTTTGGTTGTTTTGGTTTTCTTAGTAATAAACATGCTTTTACACTATACTGTATGTTTTAGAAAAGATACAAAACATGGTGAGAAGCATAGCCATACGCTGCAAAAATTAAGAAAATATAAAAATTAAGTTCCTTAGCCTGCTTTATTTATTTATTTATTTATTTAGGCCTACTTTTTTGTATGTATGTTTATACTTTCATTTTAGTTGTCTTTTATTTCTTTAATTTCATTTAACAAGTTTATGATGATAATAAAGCTTGTTAACAAGTTTGAAATGATTAATGGAGGAATTGGCATTGTTTCATCTTCATCTACAAGTAGCAGAGTATTTACAGCTACTGTATATTTCTGTCAGTTCGCATCCCGTCCCTTTGTGCCCCCTGGTGGCATAGTTGCAAACTGCGGTTATACCTAAAAACACGTTCTTACTCCTTTAGTGCGGCGGCGGTACGATGCACGGCGGTAATGCTCTTTTTAAAGTGTCACCCACCGTAAGTTTGATGTTGGTAATTTCAGTCTTAATGCAAAGACATATTCCCAGTGAAGTTCTTCATTTATATGATTTATTTATATATTGTTTATTTATATTATATTTTTAAGTGGTACCACCCACACAGCTGAAAGCAGCATTTTGGACTAATATGCAACTATGTGCTAAAGTGAGAAAACAGGAGTTAAGAAAGCATCGGATAAAACTGATCTGTTCAGAATAGCTCTGCAGTTTAGCGCTCTAGTCAGGTCACATTTATTTAGAAAGCACTATAGTGTATTGTTTGTGCTCCAGCTTAATATCTTGATAGTGCATCAATTATATATCGGCCATTCATTATGCATTCACTATGTTCTTCAACATTAAACAATGTCACATTCAATCACATTCAAATCATACACACCAAAAACAATTGCAAACAATTTATATGTGTTGAATTTAAATAAACAAATTAAATTTAGTAATGTTCAACTTAATTTATTTGTTTAAATTCAGCCCAAATAAATTGTTACAACCACTTAACTTAAACGATCGGAGTAAATCCAAGGAATCATCTTTGAATGATTTTTTTCAGTGCACCCAAAGCATCAAGTTATGTGTAAATACAATATTATTTAATATTGCAATGATTTTAAACACCAATTAAATAGTAAAATGGTGATCCCAACACAAGTAAAGTCAAAAAGAATAAAAATGCGGGACCACCGCAAAGTTAAATAGATTAATTACAGATTTCGGGTCAATTAATGTAGTTATAACATTAATATATAACACATTAAGATATTGTACCTTTAATGGCTGATTTGCATTTACAGGTACATCCAGAAAGTAGCAAATTGAAGAAGCTACAATTAATTTTAGTGTCACCAATAGGGCTGGAAGATTTTATTGAAGACGTGCATTTTTTGTTTTTATAACTCCATCACTTTGAGACTGAGCAGTATTTACTACACAGAGTCGTAGTACACTTATTATAATAGTCAAAAATCTGTTTCACTGTAGAAATCATTTAATTGGATGATAATGACATAAAAAAATCATTCTTTGCTAATGAAACGGTGTTTGATTCACTTCTGAATTAACTGCTTTGTGTAGTAAATGCTACATATGAAAATACCACATATAATAATGCTTTCGCTCCATACTCGCTTCATAACTTTAGTCAAGCATGTGAAATAACTCCTTCTGTGAGATGATTTTGCAGTCGTTTAATAATTGGTCACACTAAATTAACAAAAGCATTTCTGTTTGCAATGCATTAATTGGGGGGGTTTGTGGGCTTCTTCTTTGTGGGTGTTTGGAGTTTCTGCATAAGAGCACCATCTGGCCATTGGAGGACATTTATTACTAATCACAAAACTGTGCTTCCCTGACAAGATGTGCATGACAAATTGCAGCTTTGCTCAATTGCGTTTGCGATTTTATTTCGATTAATCCCCCAGCCCTAGACACCAGAGATTTATAACACATATTGTCAAAGAATGGTATCACATGACTCCAATTAAAGTGTTTTTTGACCTTAGATTTATAATAAAAATACACCTAAAAATCTAAACTGGAAACCTTAAAAATTAACAAAGTGACACTTTAAGAATCCTATTACCATCATAAAGTGTTCCATAAAAAAGGCGTGTTTTAATTTCATGATGGGGACACACATACATACGCACAATTTTCATTCCCAGAAACTCCTGAAGACCCATGCCACAGTTTCAAGACACAATCTTTTTTTAGGATGACACACACGTTTCATCATCCGAAGAGCACATTGCTCTTTCAATCTCCAGTGCGCCCTTGTTCTCCATCTATCAGTCCGTCTTGCATTAACTCTTCCAGAGTGTGTGTTGATCTTTTCTGTCGTGCACATCTCACTTTTATGCCCACCAATGTGCCTCCGGATCGCAGGAGAACAACAAAATTAAAACCGCTGCTTTAAAGCATTTCATTTGTTCATACTCATAAAAATCACCAGCTGGAGATTGCTTTTTGTGGTAGCAACAAGTCGATGCGTGTGGCTTTTGGGGTTTTGTTCTGGTAAATCAAGAGTAAGTGATTTCTGGAAAAGCGTTACGTGACAGTTTTTGTGAACGTATCCAATAGATTTAGATTGAGTTTTTTTTTAAGTTATCTGCTTGAAAATGATTGAGTGTTGCTTAGAACTTTTTCTTTTTTTCTCGTTTTTAATAACGCTGTGAGGTTGAGCGGCCAGGGAGTTAAGGAATTAAACAATACACTCCTAACACACTTTCATTTTATACTTGAGCAAGATAAGCAGGCGGCTGTATGAAATGCAATTTCTTAATTTATGACTCGCGTCTCACGAGCTTGAATGGTTTAGTGAAGAACCGGTTCAGCCAGCAGGATGGATTACACAATCAGAGAAACTGACATGTTTGGAACAAGAATGCAGAGTTGCATTTTGTTGTTGTGTATATATGTGTGTGGTGGTGTGTGTGTGTGTGTGTGTGTGTGTGTGTGGTGTTGTGTGTGTGTGTGTGTGTGTGTGTGTGTGTGTGTGTGTGTGTGTGTGTGAATGAAATAATGTCTGTTAGGAGAGAGTTATGCGGAAGTCTTGCTTACTTCATATACACATCACCATAATTAAATCTAACGGTAATCTATAATGTGTGACAGGTCACAAATATGCAAAGAGATTGCACATAGGAACGAAAGAGAGAGCCTTATAATATAATATAATATAATATAATATATATAATATAATAATATAATATAATATAATAATATATAATATAATATATAATATATTATAATATAATATAATTGTAATATAATATAATGTAATATATAATTGTAATATAATATAATACAATACAATACAATATAAAATAATAAATAAAATAAAATAAATAACATAAAATATAATATAATAAAATATAATATGCTGACGCGCTGGCGCAGTAGGTAGTGCTGTCGCCTCACAGCAAGAAGGTCGCTGGTTCGAGCTCAGCTGGGTCAGTTGGCGTTTCTGTGTGGAGTTTGCATGTTCGCGTGGGTTTCCTCCAGGTGCTCCGGTTTCCCCCGCAGTCCAAATACATGCACTATAGGTGCATTGGGTAGGCTAAATTGTCCATAGTGTATGAGTGTGAATGAGTGTGTATGGATATTTCCCAGGGATGGTTGCAGCTGGAAGGGCATCCGCTGCTTAAAACATATGCTGGATAAGTTGGCGGTTTCATTTCGCTGTGGTGACCCCCAGATTAATAAAGGGACTAAGCCGAAAAGAAAAGGAATGAATAATATAATATAAAAACAATATGGTGTTTTAAAATAGAGAAAAAAGAAAACATTTAATAAATATTCATAATACAAATTTGTTGCTTTATAAATTATGAAAAATATCTCCTCTTAAATTAAAATATGGTCATGTCTGCACTGTAGCATAGCGGTTTTATAAAATGCACCTCAAACTTAACTATATTTCACTGTTTGACTAGCTTGACCACCTTAAGGCTGATCTGACCGGGTTTTTCCAGCATTTTCCTTTCACACACTTTTCTTGGCATAAAGGATGAAAATCAGCTTTGGATGAGTCAATGCGATTAGACAGCAAAACCAAGTAAAACTCCCCATGCCACCTTCTCTCTTCAAAACAAAATCCCAGCCACAGACATCTCCAAAGAACTGGCTAGAACTCACAAGCCATCCTAAATGAGTAATATCTGCTGCCTTTAGCCGTAACTGTAAATGAAAGACGCAAGTGGTTATTTTAGTTTGAGCCATTGTGCTGCTTAAGCCGTGTGCGAGTAGGCTAATCGCTAATGCTAGCTCATGTGATGAGGCAAGTGGAAAATCTCTAATCTCTATTACAATACACATTCTTCTCGAATTCCCCAAACGAATTGGAGAAATTAATGCTGCCCTTCCTTTGAACGTCGGACATGCAATATTCCTATTTAATATCTCGGGCTTCCCACCACATGACATTCTTTTGTATAATGCATGGCACAGAAACAAATCTGCAATGCCAGCACTTGCTCTGCGGGTGTGCAATTATCAAAAGGGGAGTCTTTGAATTTATTTGCTTTCTAAATAGGATATAATTGTATTAACTTTTACTTTTTGATGTTTTTATGTTGCTGTGAGTGATGTACAGTAGCCCACCGAGTGCTGCTTTATTTACCTGAAAGCATTAAAGCACTTCTAAATCAAGTTCCAAATCAATCATTCAAATTCTGATGATTTCAAGCCTATTATAGTCCAGATTCCTAAATGGGATGTTGAAAAATCGAACTTAAATACCAAGCAAATGGATGATAGAAGGTTAAAAACTTGAAATCAAATACAATAAGTAGGGGTTCCCAAACTTTTCAGCCTGCGACCCCCAAAATAACAACGCCAGTGACTCACGACCCCTACTATCCTCTTAGGTGGTTATAAATATACAAACCTTGCACACAATGGCACAGACACACTAACCTAATCTTAGTGTAATTTGGAGACCTCCACTCGGAGACCATCCTCCATGTTCAGTCATGGCCTGTATTCATTTTCAATGTTTTAATGTTAAGTTTAATCTGGTGCCATAAAATCAATCCTCTACATCTGACGGTATTGCAGTGTTTTTAATATAATGTAATCTCGCCAGGGGTCACAATTCAATGGGGTGGGCGGATCGAATCAAAAAGCTGATAGCTTTTTATTTGCATGTTGTTTTTTTTAATGTAACTATTAACTACTATTTTTTAATCTTCTGTAGGTTATGAAAGAAATATGTTAATTCTAATAGTTTAATAAAATTAATTAGATTTTTGGAAATCACCAACGAACTTGAGCCATTTGGGCACAATAAATTAAACGTTTGTAGGTTATAGATTAATTGAAAATTATATAATTATTTACTTTACATTTAACAATAGTGTTATTATTATTACTATTATTATTATACAGTGATTATTTAATTTCTGCTTCTGAATACTGTTTTGACTCCCCACAAAATGATTAATTATTATTATTTGGATCTTTTGTCTGTTGTATTTAACTATGCTTGTCCTTTTTTAAAATGATATTTTATGCAGATACAGAATCATCCAAATCAATCTAAAATTATGAATTCTTTACAAGCTGTTCAAGTCATCTGGTCAAATTGCATTTATATCTCAATATAAATCTCATTGAATAAAAATATTGCAATGCTAGTGTTTTCCAATATCGTGCAGCCCTGATGTAAATGAGCACGAACAAATAAAAAAGGAAATGATAAAGGCTAAATTCTGAATATTTGATTCATGTTCTTTCAGATACTGCCAACTAGTATTTGTTTACATTCATTAATTTTAAGCAAATGACAATGCTAGCAGTTGCTCTATGAGTGTAGAGTCAAAACAGAGGATTCACTATGATGTATTAATGCTAACTTGGTGTTTTTATTTGCTTAAAAGTTAATATTTACCCTAAAGTAGTTCCCTGAGTCCTGCTATATATGCTTGAAAGCATGCAAACACTTCTGAATCAAGTTCCAATTATTCCAATTCTGATGATTTCAATCCAGATTCTTAAATGAAACGTTGAAAAATCAAATTTTAATACCAAGCACTTAGATGATAGAATGTTAAAAACTTGAAAATTAAATGCAATAAAGCATAAGTACCACAATTTACAAACTTGATTGGATGTAAATGAGCACAAATAAAAAACGTAAATGATAAAGGATAAATTTTGAATATTTGATTCATGTTCATCCAGATAATGCTGTAGCAATAGTGTATAAAGCAAGATTTATCTTGGACAATAAATCAATTTGTGTATTATATAACACAGTCATGTTGCCATATATGAGTTAGTGTGTTGAAATTTGGGGGAATACATATATAATCTAACTTGCAATCCTTGAGAATGATAGAATTAGAATGATAGAAAACGTGCACTATAGAAATCCTTATTTTTTAAATTGAAGATACTCAAGTTCAATGATTTGGTTAAATTTAAAACAGCACAATTTATGTTTAAAGCTAGGAAAAAAATTACTTCAGAAATGCATACAAAAGTTTTCTGAAGAAAGACAAGAGAGATATAATCTAAGAGAAGAGCAAAATCTTAGGAGGTTGAAAACAAGGACAACTTAAAAAATAAATTGTGTGCATGTCTGTATGTGGTTTGAAATTCTAAAACAGTCTGGACCAGATTCTCAAACAATGTCAGTATATAAATCAATTTAAAAAGTTGTATAAATATATATTATTAAAGGAATACAATGATGAATAGAGGTGATTGAAAAAGAACAAAATCAGAAAGGAATGATGAAATTTCAATTAATGGCTGTTTGCAATACTAGGTATTTTTTGGGCTATGTTATAAAATGTAAATGTACAAATGGAATCAAACCGTATAATATGTCAAAATACCAAAAGGATAAATATGTCTCATGTAAAAAGAAGAGATAAGTAAAAGAAGAAATAAGTTGAAGCAATAAACGAATGATGTGTGTGGTATGGAGTGGGGAAATTAATAAGCTTGTGCTTCATCCCGCTCCATTTCAACCATGTTGAAACGTATTTTGTTTAAAGAATTGTTTTGTGTATGTTTTTCTGTTCGGAATAAAGAAATCAAATAAAATCAAAATAATGCCAACTAATATTCATTTTCATTGATTAATTTCAAGCAAATGGCAATGCTAGCACTTGCTCTACAAGTGTAGAGTCAAAGCAGAGACTTCACTATGGTGTATTAATACGAACTTGGTGTTTTTATTTGCTTAAAAAGTTAATATTTACCCTAAAGTAGTTCCCTGAGTCCTGCTATATGTGCTTGAAAGCATACAAACACTTCTGAATCAAGTTCCAAATCAATTATTCCAATTATGATGATGATGGAATATTGATTTCAAGTTTATTATATTCCACATTCTTAAACAGAATGCTAAAAAAATCCAACTAGAATACAAATCATAAATGGATGGACATTCTTAAATAAAATATGAAAAACTCTAACTTGAATACAATGAAGGACAAGCAAACCCACTTCACCACCTTGTGAATGTAACGAGCACAACAAAAAGTTTACATTTTTAATATTTGAGTCACGTTCATTAACAAAATACCAACTTGTTTTCATTTCCAATTCAAGATTCACTTCAAGCAAGTGACAGCACTGGCTCTACAAGTGCAGAATCAAAATGCAGGATTCAGTATTAACATTCACTTGGTGTTTTATTTGCTTAAAAGTTCATATTTACACCTAAGTAGCTCCCTGAGTCCTTGCTATATTTTCTTAAAAGCATAAAAGCACTTTCAAATCAAGTCTGAATACTCCAGAGGAGTCTCCATAATGAAATTTCAACTACAAACCCATTCTAATCCACGTTTTTCAAATGGAACGTTGGAAATTTCGACTTGAACAGAGTATAGCAGCGCACACAACCACCTTGATGGAACGTAAACAAGCATGACAAAGAGGCTTCAAACTGTGAATATTCGAGTCATTTTGACCCAGATAAGCAAGAGATAATGAGAAAGAGCTAGTTTGAGGGTGGCAATTGCCTACTTTACATTTGATGCGGTCCAAACACCCTGCTGCTGATCCATGCAGCAGATACAAGAAAGCAGGGCATTTTGCAAGCCGCCTGAAGCTCTGTACTGACTGCGTGGGATTCTGTTCCGGCTGCAATGCTCTGATAATTTCTTAATAGGCTGTTGAGAAAGCACTTCAGCTTATAGGGAATAATGCAGGAACAACTTAGCAGATGGAATGAAAGAAAGTGCGAGACATTTCACATACAGGTAAAGAAAGAGGTGACGCATTGCACTGGAGATTAAATGGTGACGACTGCAGTAAAGTTCAGACTGGTGGTGGCAGTGATATCCATTAATGTACAATTACTATAATCAGAATGTGCACGGATTTGTCCGCATGCTCTCACACACGCATGGATTAAGCTCACAGAGTTTGACTGCAGTGAATTCTGGCCTGTGATCTAATCAGCAATGAGAATATATGCATGCGGCGAGTCTCCATCTGGCATTGACCTGTGGGCTTATTTTACGATCTATACTTCATATAGAAATGAAATGGATGAGTATGGATTCAATTTAATAAAAGGCATGGAAAACGTGATCGTGCTGTGATGGCGGACACACAGCACATCAATGAGTAAGGAAGATTCTCTGGTTTAGCGAATGGATGGTTTAACACATGCAGCCTGCAGCACTCGGCGAGCAGCATCATTTTTTAATAGACAGTTGGAGGTAGCGAGACAGGTTATACTGGCTTACTCTTTCTTGTGTCACTGCTATTTCTTATAGAAGCTTTACAATTTGAAAAAGCATTGTGCTAATGGGGATTTGAAAACATTGATTAATGCAAAAAAAAAGGAAAGGAAGAAGGAGTAATGCACCAAACACACACCCACATAAAATTATATGGTCACTGAACTACAAGATAAGCCAACAACATCACAGTTTATAGCACTGGCACTTTGTTTTTCTGTGCTATGAATAAAAAACAAAACAAAAGACAAATCAGTAAGTAAATCAAATAGCAAAAACAGCAAGAACTAAATACGACACAGTGCTTCCCACCTAAGAGTTTATTTGGGTGGGTCGCCCAGGTATATTAACGGCCACCCAAGTATATTTTAAACAATTTATTTATTAGATTTTTTTTTTTTTTTACCAATATTATCACCCTTTGTAAGAAATTGATTTTTAAATTTTTCTCCTGTTGCACTCTACAAACAACCAAATGACCAGATAAGGGTCTCTTGACCTTAAGGTTAACTTTCTCCAAATTTCAGGAGGTAGAATATTGACAGATAATCATGCTGACACTACAAACCTCAAATTCAGAAATAATGTGCATCTAGCTGAGAGAGAATGTGGGCCTGATCAACTCGCTCTTCTCTCTTACCTAAAAGACCGACCTTTGGCTAGCATCCAAATTTTGACTGTAAAGGTGAGGGTTTCTTGCTGTAACATTGAAAGCTCAGCCGTGGGATAAGTGCACAACGCCGGCATTCTCTAAAACAGGGGTTCTCAAACTTTTCAGCCCGCGACCCCCCAAAATAAAAATGCCAGGACTCGCGACCCCCAATATCCTCTGAGGGGGTTATAAATACAGAAACCTTGCATGCAATGGCGCACACACACCAATAGACCCAAGTCTATTCTTCGTTTATTTTTATTTTTTATGTATCTCAGTGCTGTAAATGTGGCAGAAAGTTTAACCTGGTGATATAAAATCTGCTGCATCTGACGCTATTGCTGTGTCTTTAATGTAATGTAATTACCCCAGGGGTCGCAATCCAATAGAACTAGTAACTATATTGTATATAGTAACTGTAAACAACTATTTTTGTCTGTAGGTTATGGATAAAATATGGTAGCTCTTATGGTTTAATAAAAATAAATAGATTTTTGGAATTGACCAGGCGACCCCCCTTCGTTGTCCCACGACCCCTCGGGGGGTCCCGACCCCACTTTGAGAACCACTGCTCTAAAACACGTGTTGGTTTTCCAATGTGACTGCAACAGGCTCCCCAGTCTTTGAAGATCTGAGTCTCTGAGGTTGTATTACTTATATCAATTGCTTGGGGTTTCATTATCTGTATTTTACTCATGTAATCCTTATTATTCATCTTTATTTCGCATTATAAGCCTTTTATGCAATTTTGTTGTATTTCGATTAATGATGTTCATGAGTATGATTCATGATGATTGAATATTATTGTGATAATTGATATCAGCTGTGTGTACCAGCAATAAACACTTGTATAGCTTAATTAGTATGGTGTGTGGACCATTATTAATGCCTTCTCTTGTCGATTAGCACCACACTTGTCTCACTTGCATAAACACAAACCATACTAAAACCTTTTTGGTACAGTCTTAGAAATAAAGGTACGCAAGCTGTCACTGGGGTGGTACCTTTTCAAAGTTACAAATTCATACCTAAAATGTTCATATTAATAACTCAAGGGTACATTGTAATACCTAAAAGTACAAAAGTGTTCCTCTTAAAATTTGTAGGCACTAATATATACTTTTGAGGAACCAATATGGACCCTCTAAGTACAAATGTGTACCTTTTGAAAAGGTACCACCCCAGTGAGAGCTCGCTCACCTTATTTCTGAGAGTGTATGCTGAAACCTTTTACATACTAATAAATTTGGGGCATTCTAAAACACCCTTTTACACTTTTTGTATCCGCCCAAGATAACCAAACATCTGCGTTCGAATAACCAGGGGAATATCTTCTCTCACCCTACACATTTCGTACTGCTCATTAAGTTTGTGCGATGACTATCAACAACACTGCAGACAGTCTCACGTGCTCTGCAGAGACCCACAGAGATGTGCCTTTTTGAGCCTTAAAAATGCATCTGCTCGGTGTTTCTAAATTTCCTAAATGTCCAGGAGTTGACTTTTACTGTTACTTTCTAAAGTTGTTGCGTTTATGCATTACTCTTTTATTAAAGACCACTTTCCGTTTGGCTTCACAGCGAGACAAAAAAGTTAATAAAAGATTCTTTAATCGATTTATCGATTTTCTAACAATTTAAATAAACTTTACTGTATACTCGGAGAGAATGAAATGACATCTAAATTGGCTGCAATATACTGTATATATACACATTAGAAATGGTCAATCAACTGATTTGCCTTATTTAAATAATCTACACTTTTTATTCTAATTATGAATTTATTAATAATAAATATTATCTATTTTAAAGAAATTGTCTGTTTTCATTCATTTCTTCTGTAATTTATTTCTCATTTGCTGTACATGTTAATATTTAGATGATGTGATATTATATATTTTATACATATCTAAAATGCTTTGCCAATACTTTCCTAAATGTCATGCCAATGAAGCAACCAATGAAGTGAAGATGGCTCCTAAATAGCATAAAAATTTATTTCAACAGCCTTTTTAAAAACTTTAACCCATTGAAAAACAACGGTGTATAACAGTGTCAAAATAAATAAAAGTATTGTTAAAAATCACATTATTTTTTGTGTCACATGTAGTTAACCATTTGTGTGCCGTCAGTAAAGGATGTGTAAGTATATTTCAAACCTGTGGGAAGCACTGCATTGCAAAACAAAACAAATAAAAAGTAAAGTAAACCAAAACAAAAGGTAAATAAAAAAAAAGCAATGATGCAGAAACCATTTAAAGAAAAAAGTAAAAGCAAATGAAAAAAGTCAAACAAAAGAAAAAAAACTGCAAATCAGAAACAAAATGCAAAGCATATATACATGTATATGTATACATACTGTATATACACAGTGTTGGGGGAGTAACAAGTGAATTAACATTACTTTAAAAAAACAAGTAATAATATTTGAGTTACTTTTTACTTTTTTGTTTAATTAATTAGTTTAAAAAAATAAATTGCTTAATTAAAATTAAAGTAGTCACAATGAATCATTCATTATTTTAATCGTTCATTATTTTAAACACATTGAAGAAAAGGAAAAGAGGATTGTTTTAATGGACAGTGATTTTACTTCAGACAAACAATAACACAAAAGTAGCAAACACATTGCAATAAACTTTCAATAATCTGTACATACGGCATGTATACTGTAGCTCTGAGGTAAGGAAGTACTCAGATACTGTAGCATTATCCTAAAATATTTATTTTTTAATGTGTTTTTTTTTTAAGGTAAATGTAGTTGTAGGTTATACATTGCGTTGTTAATTTCAGAGCTCCTCTATTTAAAAAAGAAAGAAAGAAAACAAGTTTTGAAAGAGATTAAGCCTCAGCCAGGTAATTTAAAAGTAACTCAAAAGTAACGTAACGCATTACTTACCATAAAAAGTAACTAAGTAACACAACTACTAACTAACGACTTAGAATGTCACTTACAGTTAGAAATTAGCAGTTTTTCTCCTCTAAGTGCTTATTATGCGGCCTCAGCCGACATCTTGTGAATGGACAACGTCAACTGTCTTTGCTCTGCTTAATGACAGGCTGATGATGCATCTCTGAAATTATAAACATTCAAAATAGACCCTATCCTCATAAATAAACTGCATAGTTACAATCTAAACAACTACATAATCCCCTAAAAAAGCCTTAAAATTACATTATGTTGTCCAACAGCTGCAATATTTGTCAAACAGTAGTGAGTTGCTGTCACTCTATGTGGGCGGAGTAATACACAAAAGTGAAGAGGCTGTACGAGTTCTCATATTGCAGAATATCGCACGGCTATCAGACTCGAGAACCAAACAGAACTGGTTTATAAATAAATATATAGATATAAATAATAATAAATATATACAGTAGATATAGAAATAAATGTATAGATTCAATTCTTGAAATCACAACTACGCCAAAGTATACACTCGGACAAAACATAATATCAAATAACAAAATATTCCATTATATATCAATCAAAGCTGATTTAAAAATGTTGATATGGATGTCTTTGTATTTGCATTCTGCCTTTTTTCCTGCTTTAATGACAGCTTGCGGTTGAACACTCAGACATCTGTCAAAGCCCCGGAAATGATGACTAGCAGAATAACTGCACTTCTGTCGAGTAAGCGAAAGGATCCGTCTTCCTCTGCCTCAGCTCTCAAAACTTTTTCTTTTAATATATCTGACAAAGTGCCCGAATCGCACACTCTCTCTTTCCCAGCCTAAGAAAATCATTTCTAAAGAAACAATAGATCATTCCAGGAGAAAGTGAGACAGAATAAGAGAGCATACCGAAGAGATTTGTCCTCGCTTCTGCAGTTTTAACTTGCTATCCAGTGGAAAGAGCGAAAGGAGGGAAAGATGTACGTCTGAGATAGCAGGAGGAAGAGGATGGGAGAGGAAGGAGAATCAATACTCTGTCAGGGCTGAAACTCCTCAGCGGGAGGCTTGGGACTCGGCTAGTTTCACCGCATCTGACAGCTAATTGTTTCTCAGGAGCTTCAAGAAAGACAATGTCACAGCGAGAGAACACAACCGTATTATCATCAAAATACCAAGTGACATAGTGAAAGGTCAACACAATCGTTAAGTGTCATACCTGTCTGTTTTCGTCAAAGGAAAAAGAGGGGGGAAAAAATGGAAAGGCACTTGTCATAATGTCAAGAAGCGATGTGACTGCAAGTCAAAAGGGGAAAAAACTTAAACAAGCACACAAGAATTTTACAAGTCAATTAAAACCTCGTTTGGAGGCCAAAGTCTGCGTCCAAAGAGTCAAACGGAAGCCTGGTGATTTCCAGAAGTTCGCTCTCACGACCTCTGACCTCAATGCTCGCATTTACTGAGTCACTTGTTGACGGAAAAGACGTTGTTTACTTTGAGAGATCATACAGCCTGTCATGACACCGTACACCAGCTGAAACGGCTAAATAAGACATTTTCTGTTAAGTTAAATATATATATAGTGCTCTCCCGTGTCATCTAATCGAAGCGATGTCAAACCAAGCCTGCAGAGGAATGATCTTGTTCTTGATCTCATCGCCTAGCAACTGATGATGAGCATTAGAAAAGCTTGTACTGGATATTATGAAAGGGATATTAAACTGTCTAAATATAATGCAGGGTTCACAAGCAGTCTTTAAATGTGCACTTGGACTATTTATGTACACATATGTACATTTTCAAGAAAATTGCCTTTTAGCTAGATATGTCAACAATGTTGACGTGTTCGTGTTCTTAACATTTGTATATAGTTAGATACCAAATAATCTAACTCAATACCTGGATTTATTTTTAATAATATATAATATGTATAATACATACAGCTATCGAAAAATTGTATAAAAGACAACTGAAATTACAATGTACAATTACATGTACAATTTAGATACCACAAAACCAGACACAAGTGCCAATTTTTGTGAAACACTCAATCACCTGAAAGACAAATAGCTACACTTTCCATACATAGGAGTCCAACATAATTTGGCTGAAATACAACAATGTGAAAATCTCAAATCAGAAGATTCAAAAATATATAAATATTGAGGAAAATGTATCTTTAAAGTTCTTAGCAATGCATATCACTAACCAAAATATCATTTTGGTATACAGTTGAAACAGAAGTTTACATACACTCTAAAAAAGGAACAGAACCTTTGTTTAAAAAAATGTCTGGTGTTAAATCATACTAATCGTTTACTATTTTAGGTCCGTTAGGATTACCTAAATGATTTACATTTGCTAAATGCCAGAATAATGAGATTTTTTATTAATTTCTAGACAGACAATAGTTTATATACATTTCCTTGGTATTTTTTTTAGCTTTGCTTTTAAACTGTATAACTTTGGCCAAATGTTTTGGGTTTCCTTCCACAAGCTTCTCACAATAGTTTGCAGGAATTTTGCCCCATTCCTCCTTACAGATTTGGTGTAACTGAGTCAGATTTGTAGGCGGTCTTGCTCGCACAAGCTTTTTCAACTCTGCCTACAAATATTCTGTAGGACTGAGCTCAGGGCTTTGTGTTGGCCACTCCACACACAAGTTTTAATTTTCTGGCTGATGCTTGAGATCTTGCTTCAGTATTTCTACATAATGTCCTTTCTTCATGATGCTGTGAAGTGGAGCAGTCCCTCCTGCAGCAAAACAGCCCCACAACATGATGCTGCCGCCCCTTTACTTCACAGTTGGAATGGTGTTCCTAGGCTTGTAAGCTTTCCCCTTTGTCCTCCAAACATAACACTGGTCATTATGGCCAAACAGGTCAATCTTAGTTCCATCAGACCACTGGACACGTCTCCAAAAATTAATATTTTCCCCAGTGTAATTTAGCAAATTGTAATCTGGCTTTTTTGTTGATTCTGGCTTGTTGACTTTCCTATGTTGTCACACAAGGAAGCAGTGTGTTTGAGGTTTTCCTTAAATGCTATTCTACAGTTGTGCCTCCAATTAACTCAAATGTTGTGAATTAGCCAATCAGAAACGTCTAAAACCTTGACACCATCATCTGAGCTTTTTCAGAGGCATAATAATCTTATTCTATAAAAGATAATTTTATATCTTATTATAAAAGAAAAATTCACAATTTTTACCTATATCTAATGTATTTTTGACTATTGCCAACAATATACCCAAGCAACATAAGACCAGGGTCCAGGGTCATGTGTGTGTTTGAATAAACATTTTTGTTTTGTTCAGCAAACTACTGATGACATCTGAGATTGTGTGGCGCCATTGATGTGATCCAAGACGTGTGAAGAGATAATGCCAACCATTGAGGACCTCAAGAATCAACACATACGAAGAGATGATGCCGACCATAGAGGACTTATAGAAGTCTCCATAACCCTGGACCAGGCCGTATCCTGAGCAGATGCTTTGTTGGTCATGGAAGAGTGGAGAGCACGAGACCTGAAAGACATGAGTTCCTGAAAGACCCTTTTCTGCATTGATCCCGTGGGCCAGCCTGTACCCCCACCGGTGACCTATTCACACTTGCAGCTTCTCCGCGATGGACGTGCAGCGTTCTCAAGCCTCTGGTGCCTAGACTGCAGCTCTGCACAAGAAGTTTAGCCAGAGGAGAAATGGTCATGCCCAACTGAGCCAGGTTTCTCTCTAGGTTTTTTCCCTTCACTTTCGTCAGTTGGAGAAGTTTGTTACTCGCAACTGTCGCCGCTGGCTTGCTTGATTTGTAGAGCTGCATATCGATGGATTTGCTCTTCAGTGTTTGGACTTTCAGCAGTGAAAATTAAACCACACTGAACTGAACTAAACTGAACAAACTCTGAAAACTGGACTGACGTGGTTTCAACTTACTAGAACTTCTATGTTAAGCTGCCACAATATACATTGTAAAAGCGTTACATAAATAAAGGTTGATTGTACTGAATCTCTTCAAATTGTAAAATAATAACTTAAAAAAAAAGTAAGCCAAGCTCTTTAAAATTCATGATTCAAAGTATGATCAATATAAATAATGGTGCATGCCAAATGTAAACAAGGGGATGAATGCTAAATTCCCTCAAAGATGACTGAGGTGTAGTACGGTCTAGTCTTTGGCTCACCACGGAGAATATGTTTCACAATTCGCAATTGCTCAGACAGAAAGCAGCTCTAATTCATTTACCCATTCATCCTCCTCCTCTTATTCACCTCTCTCCCGCTCGCTCTGCTTGCAATCTTTCTGTCAGCTCCTCTGGGTCAAATTACCCCTGCCAGGCATGACCAGATTTTGATGCTCTCCCTCCGTTTGGTGCCCTGAAAGCTTTAAATCGAAGTATGATGCAAGATCGACTCCGAATATGGGTGTGGGAAACTTCATGGCGGCTGAACTCAGATCAGAAGCTAAAGAGCATTTCCTTCTGTTAGGATTGTGAGGAAAACAACTTGCTCTGCCTGTCGGAAGCTGGTGAAGTGCTCCATCTCCTCCACTGGCATGTCATGTCCCGGCCTCTCTGAGATTGTGGATCGCGGAATAGATTACAGCACTGCAGACTTCTGGGATAGATCACAACTATTACTGCTGAGGGAGCAAAATATATCCATCAAACCCACTCTCGCTCTGATCAGAAACCTGGAAAGCTGCATGCCTACTGGGGTGGCATATTAATGGATCGACTTAAAGACTGTGTAAAGATGGCAATTCTATTTTAGTGTTGTGTAGTGTAGTGTTTGTAGTTCAGTTTTCTTGGTTTGTTTGGTCAGGACAAGTAATCAAGCACTTGAGTAAAAGTAAAGATACCTTAGATTACAGGTGTCAAATCCAGGTCCTGGAGGCCCACAGCTCTGCACAGTTTAGTTCAAACCCTGTTTCAACATACTTACCTACAGTATAGGTTTTTAACAAGCCTGAAGGACTCAATTAGTTTGATCAGATGTGTTTAATTAGGCTTGAAACTAAATTGTGCAAGGGTATAAACAGAGGTCAGCTCCAAGTGGGTGGGACTTGAGCTCCAAATGGGGGGCCTTGAGCTCCAAGTGGGCTGTTCAAACCTGGAGTTTTTATTTATTTAATGTCTTGTACATGACACGGAGTCCAATATTATGCTTTATGAATGTCTACACAGGCGATGCGGTGGCGCAGTAGGTAGTGCTGTCGCCTCACAGCAAGAAGGTCGCTGGTTCGAGCCTCGGCTGGGTCAGTTAGCATTTCTGTGTGGAGTTCGCATGTTCTCCCTGCGTTTGCGTGGGTTTCCTCCGGGTGCTCCGGTTTCCCCCACAAGTCCAAAGACATGCGGTACAGGTGAACTGGAAAAGCTAAATTGTCTGTAGTGAATGAGTGTGTATGGATGTTTCCCAGTGATGGGTTGCAGCTGGAAGGGCATCCGCTGCATAAAAACATATGCTGGATAAGTTGGCGGTTCATTCCGCTGTGGCGACCCCAGATTAATAAAGAGATTAAGCCGAAAAGAAAATGAATGAATGAATGCATGTCTACAACTACCCCAACCTCACAGTAACCCATTTTGTTTTATACATGTCTACACCTACCCCAACCTCACAGTAACCTGATGTGTTTTATTAATGTTTACTCCACCTACACCACCTAAACCCAACCTACTTGTAGCGTAAGTCCCTCCCACTTGAAGGCCACCCAACCTACTTGTAGCGTAAGTCCCTCCCACTTGAAGGCCACCCAATCCACTTGTGGCGTAAGTCCCTCCCACTTGGAGGCCACCCAACCTACTTGTAGCGTAAGTCCCTCCCACTTAAAGGCCACCCAATCTACTTGTGGCGTAAGTCCCTCCAACCTGGAGGTCACCCAACCTACTTGCGGTGTAATCCCTCCCACTTGGAGATCTCCGGGCTGCAGCGATACTTACTTGGAGCTGGATGTGACACCTGTGCCTTAGACTAACATAATTTTTGTTTAAAATGTAGTCATTTACAAATTTTTGAAAGGTAAAAAGTACTTATTGATGGACGTTCATTATTTTTCAACAAACGGTTTAAATTTTGTTACCAAAATTTGTTATACTATACTTATATGTTTTGGTCTTGTTTAATGTTTCAGATTAATGTGAAAAACAGATTAACCCAGTATTATGCTTGAAAGTTAAATGGTTGCCTTCAATGTTTAAGCTGTCAAAAGTCATTTTGCTTAAATTACAATTAACTACTATAAAAAAGCTTTTATAACTTAGGTTGAAACATGATTAACTTAATTTAATAAGCTTTGATTAACAAAAAACATGTTATCATGACATACTGATCATATAAGGTTTTTACAGTGACAGAGACAGGTTTAAAACCTTTCCATGTGATTGTTTTTAGGTTGTTGTTTATTTAATTGTAAAGTTGACTATTAGCTGAACTCGTTGAATGCGGTTTAGAAATCATCATTCTAGTTAGCTAAACTTTTCTAAATAAGTGCATAAAACACAAATAAATCCACAAAAAAGAAGTAACCAAGTATTATAAGTTAGGTTAACAAGATATGATTTTTTACATTGTACATTTATCTACTACTGATAAAATAATTTAAAAACAATATATTCTAGAATATAACAAAAAATATCCAACTTAAATATGACATCGAGTCATAAAAACTTTTTTTTTTAATTTGAAATTTAATACTGCACCTCATTGTGTTGACTAGAGTTTGTTAAGTCGAGACGTATCGGTGAAGTATGGAATACTGTTTCCGGGTCCAAGCCGCTACCCATTTGAATTTTAGTTTACAACCACTTTTTAGTCATATCACATAAGTTAATTTTATATAAAATCATAGTGTACACAACAGTCTCTGGACATGCTGCATCACAAACACCAAAATTTTTACAATTTTACAAAAAATGAATTAATTTCTGGCCATCTGATATTAGGCATGGACATATATATTGTGATCGTGATTTTTGAAAGTATCACAGCGCTTTGTAAATGTTTATTATTACCATTTGATGGGTCTCCTTATACAGTTTGAGACGCTTGGACCCGGAAGCCGCTTCGTGTGACATCACACCTAACAAGCGGATAAGTTTTGTGTTTCAGCTTAGCAACATGCTAACAACAAAGAAAGGCATTGCATGAGACGCTGAATATGCAGAGCATTCCAAATCATTCACACTTAAGGATCTATTTGAGTTAGCGTGCCATCTTTAATGTCTCTAAATGGTTAATGCATCTGTTTCTCTAAGGTTTCAAATGGAAGAGAGAGCAGCACGAGGCTTTCCTGATAGCATCTTCCACTGAATCTATGGGCAAGCTTTGGGTCTATTTCCTGAAAACGGGTGATTTTTCGCAGTGTCCCGTCCGCTCTCTCAGAGATTATGAACTGGTGGGAGGACAGGTGAGACCGCCTATAACTCTTCCACAGCAGAGGGTCGATAATTTCAGCAAGGGGTCATATATCTGACTCCATTGCTTATTATTACACAAAGGTCGTAAATTCAGCAGCTCCTGATGTATAAGACTGCAGAGTTTCACTCTATCAGAGTCTCTTGGCTAAACTGCGACTGTGCAACAGAGCTCCTGACAAACAGACTGGGCTGGCAGAAGCGCGCACACACACACATAAAGCCCGAAATTAACCTTTTTCCATACCTGCCAATGGCAAATGAGAAGATTTACTGTTCACAATATTAGTACAACAATAATAGAAATGAAACAATTTTTGTAAATAAGCAATTAATTAAATAAATCAATGCAAACAAAGTGCAATGCAAAATACAAATAATAAGCAATAATCACAACAAAACACATTTTAAAAGGAAAAAGTTCAAACATTTTACATTAAAACTAATTATACCATGCAAAAATTAATGAAGAAATTAATTAAATAAACATAACTATGAGTAAATCAATGCATAAACATAAATAGACGCATAAACATGCATCTCAAGTGTTAATTTTTGCAACCTGCTCACACACACATGCAAAGCAAACGAGTGTATGGCAGTGCTCCAAGCACAACACACCAGTCACTGAGCCTCATCGCATTAAAAAGTGTGTGTGTGACTCTGGGGTGTGAATGAGCAGCAGTTTCCCGAGCACTTAAAGTTAACTTCATGTAAATTTTGTTATTACGTGCCCTCAGGGCTCCAACATCTCTCTGAAAAAAATCCAGACTCCTGCTCAAACAGGGTTGCGTGACATTTCAACTCTAAAAGGGGCCCTAAAGACCTTTCGTTCAACACAGCTGTTTGAATAAACCATTAAAACTAATAACGACAAGACCTCCGGCAAATAAGCATGTTGGACAGGAGGTGACGGCGGTTTGACCTCTCCGGTAAATGATGTGAGGCCCGGTGGCTGACAACAAGCAATCACAAGAAGACCTGCAATTTTCTCTGTACTTGCACAGTCAAATCCACACAAGCTTTGGAGACTCCGCAGGCAAACGAAGACATGTTTGAAATAATCACTCACATGCTCTTGTACGACTGCGTGTGCGTATTGATATTCAAAACGCACTGTTTGCTGTTAAACATTCATCAAGAGGGGGCAGATTGAAGCTCTTTAGCCTGAAGTAGGGCGGTTTGGGCAACACGGGTCATGTGATCTGGCTCACAAACAAACAGTTTTTTTGAGGTTGTCAGAAGGATAAATCTATGCTAATCGAATAGTCATGTTTAAAATTAGATTTACAAACACAGAGGCTGATTCATAAAGCACGAGAAGAACACATTTCTGCGACAAATTGCTAAAGGCTTTTTTTAGAATGATCATGTTGCGTGTAAGAGTGTGTATTTGTGTCTATATTAAAATAATACACAGTAAAAACAAAGTTTAAAGCAACAAATGTAATTTAAATTTAATCAAATTAACCTTATGAGTCATTTTAACTTATATTACATTAAACTGACTATGTTGAAACATTAATAACTAAGGGTGCTTTCACACCCAGACTTATGTTTCAGAACCTGCCGCATTTCCCCAGTTAGCGCAGTTCGTTTGGCATATGTGAATCCAGCAATCATGCTCGGATCCGAGCCAAAACAATCGGTCCGAGATCACCTGAATTAATCTTGGATCAAAAATTGTACTACTACCCATAAAACAAGATCCTGCTACGGATTTAAACCTAATAATTTCACAATCGGATATAATTTTTCAAAAACTGCACATGCACTGAAACAAAATTAATGTTTAACTTGAATCAAATTAACCTTACAAGGCATGTCAACTTAAATCATGGCAAGATGAATCTCCTATAACTTATTAAAGTATTAGAGCTGTTTCAACCTTGTCATGATTTATTGATCATATCTTTTTACAGCATAATACTGTGGCAACTCTGGAGTCAGTAATTTATTATTATTATTTTTATAATTCCTGTATGAAATGTATATGGTTATTAAGATAACACATATTTAATTAAACATAAATTAAATTAATAAAAGTTGCAATAGTTAAGTTAATAAAAGTTGCAAAATAAAATCAAAATACGAATGAGTTTAAATAAAATGATAAAAATTAATAAAACAATCAATTAATCAATTAATTGTGTAACAAAATGTATAATAATAATAATAATAATAATACACAAGTAATGTCAAGGAAAATTTAGTTCAGAGGAATAAATAAGATTTCCTAAATATAATAAAAAGCAAAAAAGTTCACTGTAAAAAAAAAATGTATGACAAAAAGTCAATAAATATTTTTATGTTGCTTTAACTTATTTTAATAAGTTGATCAAGTTTCAGCAAAAAATAAAAATAAATAAAGTTTAAATTTATGCAAAGATTATCTTAATACTTTTCGTCAATTTGATTGATGTAAGTTGAGATGGCTAGAAAAGTTAATTTGCTTCAAAAATTAAGGCAGCAATAATTATTTTTAAAGTGTAGTAAAAGCTGCTGATCTACTGGAATTTCCGAGTGCAACCATATCTAGGGTTTACAGGGAATAGTCAGAAAAAAGCAAACATCCAGCAAGTGGCAGTTACAGTATTTGGGTGAAAATGCCTTGTTGATGCCAGAGGCCAGAGGAGAACGACTAGACCGGTTTAAGCTCATAGAAACACAGCAGTAACACAAATTACCCTTTGTTTACAACCAAGGTCTACAGAGGAGCACCTCTGAACACACAACACAACTCAACCATTAAGCAGATGAGCTCCAGCAGCAGAAGAAGATCACACCAGTGACACTCCAGTCTACCAAAACCAAGAAAATGTAACAAAAACTCACCAAAACTGGTCAATAGAAGACAAGTCTGCTGAGTCTTGATTTCTGCTGCTACATTCAGATGGCAGGCTCAGGTTTTGGCATAAACAAGTGAAAAGTATCCTGTTTTTATGAATGGTTCAGGATGTTGGTGGTGGTGCAATGATTTTCTTGGCACACTTTAAACACAACTGAGCTTTATTTAAAGCCACAGCCTATTTAAAAAAAATAAATAAATAAACACTGACAAAAGTTTTATCGTTGATCCTAGTAGTTAATAACAACTTGACTTCTAGTTGATTATTTGGAAAAGAGGTAGAAGGCAGAGTTTTGGATGAATCATCTGTTGAACTGCATCCCAATCATCACAAATACTACAGAAGACGTATTGGAACCCGCATGGACCCAAGATTCTGACAGAAATCAGTCAAGTTTGGTGAAGGAACAATCATGGTTTGGGGTTACATTCAGTATGGGGGTGTGTGAGAGATCTGCAGAGTGTATGGCAACATCAACAGCCTAAGGTATCAAGACATCTGTGCTGCCCATTACATTACAAACCACAGAAGAGGGCAAATTCTTCAGCCTCCACAAAGTTCCTAAAAGCAAAGAAGGTCAAGGTGCTCCAGGGCTGGCCAGCCCAGTCACAAGATATGAACATTATTGAGCATGCCTGGGCTAAGATGAAGAAGGATGAATTGAAGATGAATCCAAAGAATCTTGATGAACTCTGGAAGTCCTGCAAGAATGATTTCTTTGCCATTCCAGATGACTTTATTAATAAGTTAATTGTTTTCTGTTTAATCCCCTTAAATTTGTAAAAACCATTAAGTTAACTTGATCGATTTGTGTTGGGACAACATGAAGAAATTGTGT